>JAIPRM010014753.1:0-10562 GCA_025469315.1 Stegophylla sp. TES_Ste_2020
AAAATTTTATTGCATAAAAACTAACAAAAAATGAGATATTTCCGAAATTTTCAAAATGCCGTACTTAACTCAAAATTGATCAAATCTTTTTGAAATTTTTATGACATATTTTCGTATATATTTTTAGCGGTTGGTGAAAATTTCAAGTCTTTAGCTGCATTATTTTAGAAGTTATGGTAAAAATAAATTTTCAATTTTACGAAAATGCCGGTAACTGCAAATTTTGCCGTTTTTCGTTAATTTTTCGACAGTTTTTCCCCGTTTTTGGAAAAAGTATTGAGAAATTCGAAAAATGACCTCTTTAAAGTACCATCTGGGTGTGATTCCGGTTCTATAGAGATACTGATCGAAACTTTCGGACAAGTATTTCTATACGAAAAAGTGTTTACAGAAAGAGAAAAAAAATAAATAAAAATAAACATCATTGTAAAATCATAAGCTTCTTCACTTCGTTCAGAATCGAAGTGTGTACTTTGCTCGTCGGATGGGATTCTTTTGACGGGTGTATTGAATTTTAAAGAAACGATAAATCATTTCTTCAATAAAACGATTCTGAACGAAGTTAATAATATAAATTCAAAATAGTAGGTTAGATATGTTTAATAAATAACTACTGTTATTTAAATAGTGTTGGGTGAGTAGTGTATTTTATATAATTTTTTTCGAGTTGAGTCGAGTTGTAAAATTGAGTAAGTACCCAAAAATTGTGTTTGCGTTGTCGAATTCGACGTAACATATACACATACTACATAGACATATAATATACAAATATACAATACAATATATAATATATATATATATAAATACAATATATTATATTATATGTCTGGTTTATTCATACCACGGTCTTAGATTAGATAAGTCATAATATGGTGTTTATTGTGCACTTTTGATAAGATTTTTCATTAAAATATCAGAACCAAGGTTATGGGAGAACTATAGAAATGTCTACCTAAAATTAACATATGTTTTTTATTTATCTATATCATGAATTGTCTGTTTTTGTGAAATAATAAAATTCATCATCATAACATTCATAACCATAACTAGTACTACCCAATGGCCAACACAGTTTGCAGTTGTTTTTATATCTATTTCATTGTTGCTTGGTTGTTGGTTTTCTATTCACATCAATCTCTGTGTATTTTTGTTTTAAAATCTTATTTATGTTAATAGATCAATTGTTTTTTTATGAAATTTATACATACCTATTAAAATAATGCGTTAAATTTCGTATTTTGATACTTGTAAACAATAGCCATGGATGAATTAACCATGTCCCGTTATAAATATTACAGCATTATTTATTTGAAATTCATGAGACGAGATATCATATCCTAAGATTTTTAAATACGTTTATTCATACTAAGATGTCATCTAACAATACTTTAGAAAACTCCAAAAATACTGGTATGTAATTATGTAAAATTCGATGATACCTATGTAATTATTTTGACTTTTTACCTTTTTTGTATAGATATGCTTACCAGAAGTTATTCTGATAGAAGCAATGATCGAAATAGAGATGCTAATAGTAATCGAGAACGTGATTATGATGGATTAAAGCAACAATGTGATAAAGCAATGCACGAATTAATGATTATGAGACGGTATATAATAAATTTAAAGAAAAAGTGAACTATATTTATATTTATGAACTATTTTATATTCTACATTCAGGCAACATGGAGAAACAATACGAAGGTATGATCAAACAAGAAAAGAGTTGGATTATTATCGTGGTCAAAATAAAGTTATGATGAATCAAATTGAACAAGCTGCTCAAGAATCATCTTCATTGCGTGCTAAACTGGCTGTTGAAAAACAAATTTCGGACAGATCTCAACAGGTAATAATTTAAAAATTTGATTACAATAACTCATACTAAATCATTTACTCAAAATTATTTTAACGCAGATATGAAAGAAGTGTATATTTTAAGCACTTAAGATTTATGCTTTGCTTGACCTAGCTTTGTCTTAGTTAGGAAATCGATTAATAATTAATAAATAACACTACTAGTTGTCTGTTCTTTTAGCACTTAGTGGTACAAATCTTAATCTCTTTTTCAAGTAAAATATTTTGCATTTCAAAGAATTTTAAGTCAATAATTTCATGCTTGTGTGTGGATTAAAATATCTTAATTGTGATTTTTGTTGCTTTCTAACTGTACCTACCAAAAAACATAATTTATAATATGTAATTTTTTTACCAATTTAGTTTTTTGGAGTATACAAAACCTTATTGATGAAATATTTATTCTCAAGAAAATACTGTAGTGTATCTGCAAAATTATTGATAAAGTACACCAATTGATCCAACAATCCTTTGAACAATTATACAATTCTTGTTCATTTACTTTTTCACATTTAGGTACTTTGTGTAACATTGTATTTGTGTCAAAATACCTTTTTTTTTTTAAATTAAATTTTTTCCAACAATATTTTGTCCCAAAGAGTTTGATTGCATTGTTTTCTTGTTCTAGATACCGAAAGAACCCACAATGTGTTTTAGAGCTGTATCATAGCTCACTTGCTTATGTGCCTTATTATTTTCTCTTTTCAAAGCTATTATTATTAATTATTAACCTACTTTTTGTTCATCAGTAAGGTGTTCAAAGCCTAGATCATTAGTGTTAAAATCTACTCATTGATGATATCCTCATCAGCATTATCAGCTCCTCCAGCAATAGTTTCACAATATCATTAAAAAAACAAATAGTAAAATCAAAACAGAGACTTCTTCGTCTTCAAACTATCAAATTTATTAGTATTTTTCATACTTCGTAAAATAATTCTTTATTTTGGTATATTATTCTGTGGAAGACCATAGATAATCACCATGCAGATAGTTAAGAGTTTACTGAAGAGGTGTACTACAGTGTATTCATAAATTTAGGTATAATTACAAAGTTTCTATTAACCACTCTTGAGATATTTTAAGTTCAATTAAAATATAATTTGATAAAATATTTTAGTTTAATGCAGAGTTTCTCAACCTTTCTTACTAAATTCTTTTCGCCACAACAAAGTGTGACAATATCAAAATAAACCTCTTACCAAAGACATAGGTGGGTAGGTTTATATTTTTGATGGCATATAGCATACTGGAATTTATCACTTTTTGACCATCCGCCGATAAGTAAAAGCTGTGTAGCTCGACATCATTACCATTACAGCAATCAACAGTCATCGGTCTTGAGAATTTTTCTTTTTCTTGTTTTCTTCTCTATGTGGAAAGTAGATTCCACTTACCTTTAAGTGCTGTGGTTGTATACATTTGTGTTATTTTAACAGTAGGGTCTCCATTAATTTGAACACTGATTAATCCGAAAGGTGCAGTAATCTGAGCAGACTTGAGAATTATCGCATCACTATATTAATATCTATATTAATCAATTATTACTGCGTGATTAATCTCCATTTCCTCTAGTCTTACTTATGTAAAATCTTTATTATATGCGAATGATTTGAAGATATTTCATACTCCTAGATCACCGTTTGATTCTAAATTGCTACAGAGTGTGTTACATTTTTTTACAGATTGGGTTTCTCATTTGGGCCTATCTTTGAACCTCTCTAAGTGTAATGTTTTTTCCTTCACTAGATCTTCTCCTATTATTATATCATCATACTCTCTTAATGGTATTGGACTAGAACGTGTTTTCTCCATTAAAGGTCTTAGATTTATCTACTCTCCCAATCCATGTTTTACATTCCATATTGATATGATACCTAGTAAATAGAGCTTTAAAAATTCTAGGATTCATCATATAAAATACTAAATTATTTAAGTCTGTTCGTTGTTTATGTACATTATATTATGCCCTCGTTTCTGTACGGATGTGTGGTGTGGCAACCAAACTTAGCTAAGGATCAGTTGCGTCTTGAAAGGGTCCAAAATAAATTTTTAAATTTTATTGCTTTTAAAATGAACATTCATCATGAGCCTCATGATTATACAGTCATAAGACAAGTTCTTAATATTCCCACTCTTGTCGCACGCCGTGACAAAACATACTTAGATTTCCTTAACTCTCTTCTTAATAGTTCTCTTGGATGCCCCCGAATTCTTTGTTGCTATACCTTTTAGGATCCCTTCTCACTCTTCAAGAAAGCAATTCCAATTCTATGTACCAACGTACAAGACCTCATATTGTCACAACCATATTTTGTATATACGAATATATATAGTAAATAACACTGCAGTATTATTTCCTACTATAATTTTAAAAAAATGTACAAAAAGATTCAATATCATTAAAAACTAATGAAGGAGTGAATGTTGGCATAGGTGAGCATATGTAATGTGAAGTTTAGCTTTGTTTACAATTTATTTTGGGGAACTTGCTACAATATTTTTTAGGAAACTAAAGATATTTTGTATGTAATATGTTAAATACTTGGAGAGAAATATGCAACGTAAAGTTATGATTTCATCAATATTTGTTTAAGGGCTTTTTACTATTATATTTTACATTATCAGGATACAATTTGTCTTATATAATTTTGTGTATACTCGTGTGAGTAGGTTGTAATAGTAGGGGCGGATTGAGGAGAGATTTCGGTCCGGAAAAATTAAAAAATTCCGGCCCATATTGTAATTCACAAAATTATTATCTAAAAAAGATTATTTTAGCAAAACTACAAATGTTATTGACACATTTGATTATTTAGCTACGTTATAAAATTAAAAATTTATGTAAACATCAAAATTATTATTATTATTTTTTTAACAACTTATGTTTTCACAATAAAGTATAATTCTTACAGAATTTATTTTTCAATCTTCATTAGCATAAGTGTCTAGATTAGTGTCACCTAATGTAGTACAAATTCTGGTTTTTTATATATTTTAAAATATAATAAAGAATAAGTTCTCTAATAAGTTACTTTAAGATAATATAAATATTATAATAGAATATGTAAAAAATTAACCAATCTTCAAATTTTCTTACCTCACCACAAATTTTATATTAGAAGGTAATTGTAATACTTTTAATCACTGTCGTTGAAGATAACAATTTTAAAGTTATAATTTAATAATTAAATACTTCTAAACAGTGACTGCAGCTGTTACTAAAACTATAATACTACCAACCTATGTTGAATTGCAAAGGGAATTTTCTATGTTTTTGTTTAAAGCACTAATGCCTATATAGTGGTATTTAGAATTCGGGACATTTTCTATAATTTCCTTTCATATTATAATAAACTGTTATAGTTAAATTAAAAAAAAAAAAAAATAGCAGTTAATCTTTAAATATCCGACATGCAAGAATATTATAAAAACATAATTTGAAACCTGAAAAAAAAATGAGGAGGAGAAAAGCCCCCTCTCATTTCCGTCTAAATGTAGGTAACTCATAAAAGTATTGTCTAAAATTATAATTAATTTAAAAAATGTATTAAAACTATATTTAAAACATTTGTAATCTTTAAGACCATCGATAATGTATCTAGACAATTAGTGAAGAAAACTATAAAATTATGGTTTAAAATATTTTATTTAAAAAAATTTAGCATTCCAAATAACCTTCCATAATGGATTAATCTAATTTGTCTTTGTATCAAGCAATTATTTATTTATTTTTTACTTCAGTTTAATTCAAAACTTTTTTCGCTCTTAATCTACTTATTCGTCTGAAGTGTGTGGAAGCGTGTGATTACATATAGAATTTAATTATAAATGATGAATTTATTAGAGCAGTAAAAATGCTACCCAGATTGACAAAATATTGTTTAATGTAAAAAATATAAAAATTTGTACAATACCTATAAATTGTAAGTTGTGCAATAGGTAACAACAAATTATAAAATTAGTACAATATAATATTATTTATAACAATATATTATTATTTATTTTATGATATTATTTATAACAATATGACTTTTCAACAATTATTCGTATTTAATTGTCCGTTATCAAAATAATAATTTTGTTTTTACCTCAAAATACTGTTTTATAAAAATTATTTGAAGATCGGCCTACCGGGAAAATTCCCGAATTCCCGGCGGCACAATCCGCCACTGATTAATAGTAATAATAATGCCATATGCTAATTATACAAAATTATTAATTTATTAAAAGAATAAATTTTATGTTCAAATTAGAAACTAATGAAGAGATTTAACAAAACAAGACCACGCACCTAAATTTATTTGAAAATGTACTTAAAATTCAATTTATAAAACTCAATATTTGAATATATATGCAATTATATACATTATAATAATACATACAAATACATGATATAGGATGAAAATAATAAAAATATAGCTGTTGAAAAATAATAATTAATTTGATTATTATTTCTTATATAATTTTTCTAATCATTAACTAATTAACAAGTTACCTACTATCAATGTCATTATTTAGAAATATTATTTTAATAACTTTTTTCGAATAATTGTTTAAGGATATTCCTGAAGATGATACAGCAAGTGGTGATTCACTTAATGATCACTTCATGTCTTATGATTCGAGATTAGAAGATTATGAGGCTTTGAGAAAAGGTTATGAAGATTTGAGTGCTACACATTCAGCAGCTGTTGATAAAATGGACATGATGAAAGATGAAATTAATCAACTTAAAAAACAATGCAATGATTTATTTAAAGAACGAGATATAGCTCTACGAGAAAGAGATGGATTGAAACAACAATGTACAGCTGCTATACGCCAGTGGGATTTAACGCTTAGAGAACGTAATGATCTTCAAGAATCTATAAAAAAAATGCAACTTCAACATGAAGAAACGGTCAAAGAAATGAAAGCAGCTGTTGCTTATAGTTTAAAAACTAGTAAGGAACTTAAAGACTTGAACAAAGCACATGATGCTGCTATTAAAGAATATAGACTTATTATGAGTGAACGTGATAGTGTTCATAATGAACTTGAAAAACTGTCAGAAGATTTAACATCTGCTTACAATAAAAATACAGAATTGGAAAATGAAGTAAAAACTTGTAGGGATGAAATAAAAACGTTAGAATTAAATATTGAATCATTAAAACGTGAAATAGCATCAGCATTACATGACCGTGATAAAGCACTTAAAGAATGTAATGATTATCAAGAAAGATTTGGAGAAATAACAGCTAAGAATGAGTCTCAAAGAGAATTTAAAAGTCATTTAGATTATGGTTTTAATGGTGAGAGAGAAAATCAAAATGATTCCCGAGAACAAGTTCCTTCATTAGATTTATATAATTCTTGTCAAAAAGAACGTATGGATAATCTAGATCAAGCTAATCAGGAAATTGAACGTTTAAGAAAATTAGCAGATAAATATCATGCTGAATTAGAAGAATCACTAGAAGAAGCAGAAGTGTCTAAGAAACGCCGTGACTGGGCTTTTAAGGAACGAGATAAAATAGTATTAGAGCGTGAAAGTGTACGAACCCTCTGTGATAGTTTGAGAAAACAGCGTGATGATGCTGTAAGCAAGTTAGCCCATGCTATGAGAGACTGTGATGATGTAACGAAACAAAAAAGTGAATATGCTAAAGAACTCACTGATCTTAAGTATGATAATTTTATGAAATAAAATTATTTTTTTTTCTAATATAAATTTTTTATTAGGGAGAAAATGGAAGCCCAGTTAGAAAAAGAAGCTCGTTTACTACAGTTACAGGCAACTAGTCGCTATAGTCAAGACTCCGCTATAGATACTGACCTTCAAGATTGGGATACTGAAATTTTAAATATTGACTTGGTGAGTTTTATTTAAAGTAATTTTAAAAAGTTATACAACTTATCACCTGAAAATAGTTACACAGACAATCACATCGGGTCATATTGACCGTAGTTTGAATTTCTTTTTATTTCTTACCTGATTAATGATATTTTTGAATTTCAGACTAATTTATTAATAAAAAACAACTTTATATCATAAATCCTTTACTTCACTTGTGGTTTATTGAAAAATAATAATAATTGAAACAATATTTATTCATAATAATAATTGTTATAAAATAATGAAATAACATAAAAAAAAAAATGCTTTCCGTTTTTTTTTTATCTCCTTTAGATCGAGTATAAATGTAAAATTAAAATTAAAAAAATTTGTTTGTAAAATTTAAATATTTTCTTCACATTGCAAACAAACAGTAGCCGAGTGTATTTTACAAATATTTTGTTTACATACCTTACAAATTGTTATTAAATTGTTAAGTACTTACAATAAAATAATGAAATGAAAATATATTTAGTAATGTAAATAAACAATCGCGTCTAATAAGCAATCACATCTCACAGTCATGCTGTCACACATCTAATATTCGCGGTACACTAATAGTCGTGTAGGGTCACTCGTCTTATATCTGAAGTGCACGGTTAGGTCAAAAGTCTCAGGTCAAATTAATGACTTAACTGATATCAAAATCAATATATGGTAAATTTAACATTTCACATGATAGATAAAGAAGGAAAAATAGATTAGTTACATGACTAGTTACGGGTTAATAAATAATTATTATATTTTTAGGGTGTCTTAAGTTCAAATGAAGATTTAGGAATTGATTTACTTGGGGGAAGAGATAATCCATTGTATCCTAATGATAATGCAATATATATATCATCTGTTAATAAAGGAAGTGTAGCAGCAAGGAAACTGAGGTTAAACATATTTGAATTTGAAAGTTAGTTGGGTATATTTTTATGTATAATGTTTATATTTTATTTCTTCTTTTAGAGTTAATGATTGTATACTAAGAGTAAATAGTCTTGATTGTTCTTCGATTAGTAAGCGAATAGTCTTAGAGACTATGAGATCATTAAGCAGTGCTACTCTAGTAGTAAGACGAAGAAAGCCTGCTTCTCCTTCAAGAAGTCTTTTTACGACTCAGCTTCAAGTAAATAATTATGATCATGGAATCTCATTGGAAACTGGTATATATATAAATAAAATAACACCTGGATCTTTAGCTGCTAAAGATGGAAACTTAGATGTTGGTGATAGAGTATTAAGTGTAAGTAAATATGTAAACTAAAAACAGATTTTTATCTTTAATTTTTGTTATTTCTATTTTGTTTTAGATTAATAATACAACAGTGGATAACATAAAAAATTCGAGAGAAGCTATGTTACTTTTACATGAACCTGGTGATGTTCTAACTATTACAACAATGAAATCAACATATTGTGCTGGGAATTGTGGATCTGGACCTAATCGTGATATTTATAAAAAATATACTAATAGTTCTACCCAGACAGACAAATCTAGCTATTCAAGATTTCAAGAATCTTATCAAAAGCCTCAATATATTCAATCAAGAAGAGTAATGCTTGATGTACCAGAGAAACCTCATAGAAATCCTTCACCTATCAACAATCCTATCTCAGAACGTGATCAAGAAGATGCTATTGCAGAGTTAGATTCTGTAATTGATGCTTTCAGGCCTCACCCTGCACCTACTACTACTAAACATTCTAGGTGATTATTTTACTGAGTATAATTTGTATTCTATTGCTGGTTCATTAATTTATTTTACAGTCGTCATAGAGCATCTAAAGAATTAGACAAAAACGGTGGTACTTGGCCAAAAGCTAGAAGTGGTCCTATAATTGAAGATGGAACGGGTACTATACTTCATCCGCGTAAAAATAAAGAACGATTGCCACTTTCAGTTCTTTTAAATAACCCTCCATCTTGGTCATCACAAAATAATTCAAAAACAGATAATTCATCTATAGATTTCTCTGTTAGGTAATTTGTTTCAATCAATTACAAAATAATATTAAAATGAACTTCTCTATACACAATTTAACTTATGTGCTTAACTATTAAATAGATCTGGTAAAGTTGGTAAAGATGTAATGGAATATTATGCTAAAAAGAAAACTAGTAAGTATACCAACAGTG
Organism: Stegophylla sp. TES_Ste_2020; assembly: GCA_025469315.1. NCBI lineage: Eukaryota > Metazoa > Arthropoda > Insecta > Hemiptera > Aphididae > Stegophylla > Stegophylla sp. TES_Ste_2020. Next base: position 9,867 of record JAIPRM010014753.1, read on the forward strand.
ATACTGAAAGTAATGCTGGAGATAGTCCTGCAGCAAGGCCTACATCCCACATGTATGGACCACCATCTACCAACACTCATCATTTTTACTCGCAACAATATAGATATTCTCAACCATCACCATCACATAGTGGAGAATCTATGCTTTATTGTTTTGAACCTTCTTACAATCATATGACCCAAGTAAAAATAAATAGATAAATAGTAAAAATTAAAAGTATTTTAAAAATGTATGTTTTTAAAGCTTCATCACGGTCACTCTCCATCGGTTGATTTGCATTACAACAATAGACATACAACTAGATCACCTCATCACATAATGACTAGCATTGGTTATCGTGGTGAAGATATGCCTGAATCTTATGGTTATGAAGTTGGTACTTTTCCTAGAAAAAGGGAGAATCCTAGATTTAGGTATGTTTCGATTTATTTTCAAACTTGGGCGATCTATTTGTTTTGTAATGAAAGGATAATTTTTTAATTAAAAATATAAATTAAAATTTATAATTTGAATTATTAAGAGACTAGTTTACTGTCATGCTATAAAATTAAAATTTTTCAAATGAATATTAAAAAAAGCCGGACATACTTCGCACGATGGGTGTACTTCGCACAACGGGTGGTATTCTCTTGACGGGCGTATTAAATTTTAAAGAAACGATAAATCATTTCTTCAGTAAAACGATTCTGAACGAAG
>JAIPRM010014754.1:0-10561 GCA_025469315.1 Stegophylla sp. TES_Ste_2020
AAGAATAAAATAAAATTCATAGCGGCTGTTTGACCATTGTCTCGTCGTCAGTCAGTGTTCAAACCGATGCGGCAATGGAGAGCTCGTCTCGCTGATCAGTTTCACTCACTCTCTCTCTCTCTCTCTTTCTTCTTACTAAATCTGTTTTATGAGATGTACATTTTTTTTTTTATTGACACCTTGTTTCCTTGCGTTATTCGGTTCGCTGAAGGTACGCGTGCGTGATGGTGGAGAGGGCATCGATAATTCGCATTTAACAACCTGTGTGGTTGCTCAAGTCGCCTGATGCCGTGTACTGAACGTAATCTTAATAATGTGAGGGTACATGAGTGTTTTAACTTCAATTTATAAGTACACGTAGTATTTAAAACGGAATTCGTGTGCGCGTTAGGTAAGTTAGGTAGGTAGGTCTCGCTGATCGGTTTCACTCACTCTCTCTCTTTCTATCTCTCTCTCTTTGTTTCTCTTCTCTCTCTTTCTCTCTTTCTTCTTACTAAATCTGTTTTATCTATTATATGTACATTTTTTTTTTTTTTATTGACACCTTGTTTCCTTGCGTTATTCGGTTCGCTGAAGGTACGCGTGCGTGATGGTGGAGAGGGCATCGGTAATTCGCAGTTAACAACCTGTGTGGTTGCTTAAGTCACCTGATGCCGTGTACTGGACGTGTAATCTTAATAATTTGAGGGTACATGAGTGTTTTAACTTAAATTTATAAGTACACGTAATACGTAGTATTTAAGACGGAATTCGTATGCGCGTTAGGTAGCTGTTAAGTTGGTTAGGTAGGTTGGTAGGTAGGTAGGTAGGCTTTAGGGGCATGCTAACGGGCTCGCCAAAAAACGATAGTTTAAAAAGTCTTTGGACATTTTACCCCTGCCCCAGGGCCCCGCGGATTCGCAGGGGATCCATTATCATAGCTTAATTTCATCATATTATCTCTCTCTTCTTTTCTTCTGTTAGATTGGTTGAATAGGTTAGGTCGCCCTGTCGCCTTGTCTTTTATAGCCTGTCATCTGTCGTTTGTAAACATGCGCTAGCATTGCTGCAGGTCCTAAGCCTGGATACAATGTGAAGACAAACTTCACTTGGTACCTATTTATTTATTTATTTTTTTTTGATTCGTTCGCAGAGTAATGGGAACGAGATTTTAAAATCTTCATATTTATTCACTCGACTATAATTGTTGTGTAACGTGGGGACATTTCGGTTTGATAATAATTGACTTTCTCTGCGACGTAAGGACATTTTTTTTTCTCATTTATTTTTTATACTATATTAACTTCCCTCGTTCAGAATCGTTTTATTGAAAAAATGATTAATCGTTTCTTTAAAATTAAATACACCCGTCAAGAGAATCCTACCCGTCGTGCGAACAACACCCATCGTGCGAAGTATGTCCTCCTATTTTTTGTTTTTTTTTTTTTTGAAAATGAAAAAAAGCTTGTACAATCAATTGAAAATTCACTTTTTAGATTCTGAGTGAAGCGAGAGAGCCTACAATTTTACAATGATGTTTAATTTTTTTTTATTTTCCTGTGAACACTTTTGTATAGAAATACTTGCCCACAAATAACTATACAAATCCGAAATCACACTCAGATTGTACTTTAAAACAGGTAATTTTTCAAATTTTTCAATACTTCTTCCAAAAACGAGGAAAATCTGTTGAAAAAATGGTCAAAAAAAGGTAAAAATACGCTATTACCGATATTTTCATAAAATTGAAAATTGTTTTTCGACATAACTGCAAAAATAATGTAGAAACTTAAAAATCTCACCAACTACTAACATGCAATGGTCACGAAAATACTTGGTAAAATTTTCAAAAACATTTCATCGATTTTAAGTTAATTGTAACGTTTTAAAAATATTGAAAATTTATTGTTTTTTTTTGTTAGTTTTAATATAACGCAATTTTTTAATCTAGATATAAAGACTTGAAAATTTAATATGACCTCACTCGTATTAGACGATGGTGTGAATTAAAATCCGCGCACATAATTAATTTTTTTCTAATTATTCTATTTTGAAAATTCAATATTTTTTGAGTGTATTATAATATTAAATACCTACTATTTCAACGGTTTACGACGCTGTTCTCGCGATAAATACAACCGTGCTGAAACATTTGAGAAATTTAAAAGTTGTATGTATTTAAATCTCCTATGTATTTAAATTTTGAATTTTTAACAACACCCAACCAACATATCGTATAAAAGACTAACGTATAATAATAATAATTGTGATGAACTGACAAATAAATAAATAAATAATTCATGTATAATATTTTTTTGGTTAGAAGCAGATAATATTATTGTAAAATCATAATAAGTGTGGGAATACATTTTTCTGGGTCATACAAAATACAGGGTTAACGTACGGTATGGCCGCCGCAAACAAAAGACCTTGAGACTTCCTCCCTTGTAATAGCAAAATATTGACCTATTTGCGTTAAAACCTATAGTACACATATAGTACGGCGGTTCCTATGTAACTTTTTCGGACAACACCTAAATATAATATTTATTGAGAGAGTACACCCGTATAATTTTTTACACGAATGTAAAAAATTAGTGAGTGTTTTGGCAAGGTCATAGCCGTCGTCGCTATGGTTACGCGTGCAAGTACACTACAAATCAAAATAATTTTCAGTATCTACTTTACAAGTGTACAATATTGGTTACTTGCTACTTGCGCGTCGACTGTTTTGATTGTGTTCGTGTTTATCACACTTATACATTTATTTAGTCTAGAGATTAGAATATATTATAGTTTCTTTGTTTTTTTTTTTTTTTTTTGCTTTTAGTGCGTACCGATTATTTCATTTTTTTTTTTTTTTTTTTTTTTACCTTATAATTACACTCGTTTAGATTATTGTGTGTTGTAGTCGATAGCAATAATTATTTTTTCAATCGTCAGTAAACATCAAGCCATAATATCGAAATGGAGGATGGCGGTTGGAGAGGAGGGGAAGATATGTTAAAAGAACTGCGTGTAAAAATATGGGATGTGCCCCAAGCACTCAGAGAAGCATAAGTGTAAGTAGTATTTTCTTCTACGAAATTAATGGTAGATTTATATTATTAGATATAATTGTTTAAATTTTTTAAAAATTTTTTACAAATAAATTCGTGAGTTTTTTGCAGTTTCAAAAGTAAATCATCCCTGTTTAAAAAAAAAGTATAAAAATACCTATATATATATATATATATATATATATATATCATTAAAAAAAATTAATTGTACTGATTATTTCTATTTAAATAATTAAAATAATAAACTGTACTGTATTCACATTATTTATTACTTATAGATCATCATATTGATGAGTATTAATAAATCTCGTTAGCACTTAAAAGCAGTTTTTTAAACGAAAAAAAAAAAATAGTTTTGTTGTTAATTTTATTAACAATAGATATGGCTGCATATTTCTTATCACTTAATGTCTATGTAGAACAAGTGTAGATACGGGGGCTGGTGTTAGAAGTAATTGTTATTCTTTTGAATCAATACTCATTGTGTAAAAATAAGGTATACTTACAAGTAAAAATATTTTAATATTTTAAATATAATAATATAATTTATCAATTAATTTCATTATGAATAAATAATGTGATCGTTTTGACTATTTCTAAAATATTTTTTAAATCAAATTATTTGTGAATTCTCATTTTATGTTTATTATTCAATTATTTGAATTTCCTCTGCTCTATTATGTGTACACTTGGGGGGGGGTTCATCCCGTCATTTAAATATAAATAAATAAAAAAGTGTTTTCAACAATTTCAATATTACAAATTTTCTTTCACCAAAAATATTTTTCATATTATAGAATATTTAAATTTTCATAAAGATTTGATTTATAAAAAAAAAAAATTATTTGAAAGGTGTTTTTATCAAGTTCTAGATAGTCATTCCTGAATTTTGAAAAAACTATTGAGAATTTCGAAAAATGATCTTTTAAATGTACCATCTAAAGACAAATTCTGTTTCAAAAAGATGCTATTCGAAACTTTTGAACAAATTTTTCTATATGAAAGTGTACACGGATAAAATAAATTAAAAATAACTGAATATCATTGTAAAAAAACATAAGCGTCTTCGCTCCACTCAGAATCTAAAAATTATAATCATATTTAATTAACAATAAAGTTCACTTCCCTTTAGTATTACAATAAATATATACACGCACTGAATATAGACATTCTTCGCTATTTTATTTGATGTTATTACTTAAAAGCGCATGGTTATTACAACGCAAAGTACTTGGTATTAATAATTCAAAAGTATTAAACATAAATAATTTATAACTACAAAATTACTTTTGTAATTAACAATTTAGTGAATTACTTTTATTATTATTATTATTATTATTATAGGATTAATGAATAACCAGTTTGCAACAAAAATTTTAAATGTTTGCTCAACTCAAATTACACAGTATATAATATTATTTTCAAGTAGATATACGCCTATAGTTTTCAGTTTACATGCAACCTCGTGTAAAAAAAAAAATACTATTTACTGTTCACTTAGGTATCTATACTATCTTATGTACATCAATATATGCATATTTTAATTTCAGAATGAAGCGAAGTAGATTGTGTTTTACAATGATATTTATTTTAGATTTTTTATTTATTTATTTTTTTAATACACGCACATTTTTGTATAGAAATAATTGTCTAAAAGTTTCAATCAGACTATTTTTGAAACTGGATTTGCCTCTAAATGTTATTTCAAAGTGACCATTTTTCGAATTTCTCAATTGTTTTCTCAAAATATAGAAAAAAAAACTACCCAAAGTTTGAAAAAAAAAAGACTCAAAAACTATTTATTTTAGATTCTGAACGAAGTGAAGAAGCTAGTGTTTTTACAATGATGTTTTTATTTTTTTCTGTAAACACTTTTTTGTATGGAAATACTTGTCAAAAAGTCTGTATAAGCAACTTTTTGAAATCGGATTTGCCTCTAGTTGGTACTTTAGAAAGGTCATTTTCTGAATTTCTGAATTCTTCAATTTTTTTTTTTTTTTTTAACTATCCAAATTTTATCAAAAAAGACTCAGAAACCGAACTTTATGAAAATTTAAACACTGATAGACAATAATATAAGAAAGATTTTAACGCAAGAAAATTTTGAAAATGTGGAAAAAAAAAATTGGACATTTTTCTAACATTTTTTTTCTTATCAAATATTTTTTTCTTTATTTCTCCTTACAAAATAAATGATTAGAGGGCTTGTAAAATATCTATGATTTAAGTCTAATACATAAAAAATCACTAACTATATAATGTTATTGTGACTAGAATATACGAGATCAATGACCCGCAGACAGCTGTCAAATTATGTGTTTGGTTTTTGTAATGAATGTAACGACCTTTTTGGGGCAGTGAATGAAAACTAAATGTTGTTTGTTCAGCCCTTATATACCTAGATCAGAAATTTTAACTTTTTGGTATTTTAAAGGAATCGTTTTTCAAAATTCTCAACATCTTTTTCAATGTCAATGAAGAACTACCGAAAATTTGAGTAAAAAAATTAAATATGCTGTAAACGATATTTTAATTATTTATTTATAAAGACAAAACTAATCACGTTAGATTGGTAAACATTTTAAACTTTCACCAGTTATCAAAAATAGTCTTGTAAAGATTTGATAGCATTTTCGAAAAAAAAAAGGTATTTATTGAACTCATTTGAGTAAGTTTTAGAACTTTGATGACTTTAGAAATATCCTATTTTAGATTCTGAGCGAAGCGAAAAAACTAATGGTTTTATTATTGATATTTATTTATTTATTTTTTTTTTTATGTATATGCGTTTTTGTATAGAAATACTTGTCTAAAATTTTCGACTAGTAACTATTTGACACCGGATTTGGCTCTAGATGGTACTTTAGAGACGTCATTTATCGAATTTCTCAATTGTTATTATCAATATTTGGGAAAATCTACCCAAAAATTTTACCAAAAAAGACTCGGAAATAATATGAAATATATTTTATCGCGAGAAAATTTTGAAAATGTGAAAAAAAAATTTTCCAAATTTTTTCTAATTCCTTTTTTTCTCGTCAACATTTTTTTGTTAAGTTATCTTTTTTCTCCTTTTCTCTGTTTATTGGGTAAAAATATAAAGCAATGTAAAGTAAAGTAATATAAAAGCAAGAAAACCGGACATACTTCACACCACGCGGATATTCTTCGCTCTTCGGGTCAGATACTCTTGTCGGGTATGTTAAAAATGACCACTATTAAATTATTCTTTGTATTGAAGTGATGTGCTCTCATAAAACTCTCACAGACTTTTAGGTTTTATTCACCGAATCATTTTAAATTATAGGCTAACTTTTCCTCTCAAAACACCATATTATTCTCTTAATAGATCGTTGAATATAGCAGTGAATTATGAGGAACCGTTCGACATCAGGGGCCATTGAATGAGTTCGGAGGAAATTCGTTAGACTAATAGCTCATGGACTCCATATAACTTATCCTCCTCATGATTATACTCCTGTTCTCAATTCTCTGAGTCTCCTCAGTCTGGCTGACCATTGGTACTCTGCAAATAAACTGTTCCTTTCTAATTTTCTTCTTTAAGGGGAAAATCGATTCCCCTTAAATTGTCATCTCTCGTTAATTCCAAAGCTCCTACTCACCATACACGTTCAACTGCAATTTTTCACATTCCTCATTCGACTTCTAACTTCTATTAGAAATTCTCAAATCATAAGACTATACTTATGCGCTCTAAAAATAACATTTCCTCTCCACTTTTTCTTCTATACTTAAATACTTTCATTTTTCTTAATTTTACCTTTAAATATTTTGTCATATTCTAATTTATATATACTATTATAATTTGGGTTAGTCCCAAATAAATAAATATTACATATTAACATATTTTGCTCAAAATCGTATTATTGATTGAAGAAATGATTTATCATTTTTTTTTTTTTAATTCAACACATCCATTAAGAATATCTGACCCGAGGAGTGAAGAATACCCATAGTGCGAATGTAGTCCGGCTTTTTTAAATATTTTATTCAAAATTTTTTCGTATTTAAAATCTAGTAAAAATTATTACTGTCCAAATATTTATTACACATTTTTTTAATCTATGTTTAAAATTTCATAGAAACCGTTCAATGCATTATTGTTTTAACGCGTTCATATTTCAAATTTTGATCAAAATTCCTTGTAAAATAAAAATATTTTATATCAAAGCCTTATTAAATTTGAAAAAATATATTAGTAATATATATTATATACCTCTTTTCTTTTTTTTTTTTAAATAAACGGGTATTGTCAAAACGGATCATTTTTACGAAAATCAAAATCGGTTTTTATTAATCTATCTTTATTTTAAAATAAATAGACATTAGTAGACACTTAACAAATTATTTATTTTAAAGTTTCGTATTGTCTAAAAAACTAAACTAGTAGTAAATCATTCCTTCAATAATACGATTTTGAGCTAAGTGTTAATGTAACAATAACAGTCATTATTTTCAACATACTCATCCGAAGAGCGAAAAATATCTTTGGTGCTAAGTACGTCCGGCTTTCTTGTCTATACTTTACTTTACTTTACTTTTTTTTTACTTAATAAATAAGGAAAAGGAAAAAATAATTAATGAGAAAAAAAAAGTGCTAGAAAAATGTCCGAAATTTATTTTTCATATTTTCAAAATTTTCTTGCGCCCAAATGTTTCTCGTATTATCGTCTATCTATGTTTAAAGTTTCATAAACTTTGGATCAAAAAATTATGGTTTCCTAGTCTTTTTTTGTCAAAATTCGAGTAGTCTCTCTCCTCCCGAAAAGAAATTGAAGAATTGAGAAATTCAAAAATTGACCAACTAGAGGCAAATTTGGTTTCAAAAATTTGCTGATCGAGACTTTTGGACAAATATTTCTATACGAAAAAGTGTTTACAAAAAAAAATAATAATAATAAAAATGAACATCATTGTAACACTAGCTTCTTCACTTCGCTCAGAATCTAAAATTATTTTATGTGGATAGAGATGGGGGCTATTAACTACATACTATAAAATTTTACGTGTAAAAATGAGCCCAAAGTGGAGTTTACACTTGGCCTCGACTCATTATCATATTGATAGGAGAATTTTTTCCATTTATGATTATTTTTAATTGAATTATTGACAACACAAATATTGATACTACCTATAGAACTTTCCAATTTACCAAATATACTTTTTTTAAGTATATTTGTTTTTTAATCTTGTTTTCAAATCACGACGATATGACATATTATCGCAATTAATAACAGTATTGTAATTTATAACTACTTTATAACACTTTCTATTTATGATCATGATATAGATAAGAACGGCTAAGGTTACAGATTAAATATTTATATAAAAAAAATACACTACAAACAACATTCAACGTTGAATTAGTGTATCTTATAAACCGTTGGCAAATATGCCATTATAGACTCTATAGATAATATAAATTTACTCGCGTTCGAAAAATTATCTACAGGGACAATCTCCTGTCTGTTCTTTATTTCGCCAATCATTGAACCGTTCATTACCCAACACTTATATTTAAAAACTTGTTTGTGTTTTTTTTTTTGATTGATTTTGCCTTGACATTTTGTACATCAAAAAAAAAAGGAACATTTTCTGGACGAGTGCGTCGACCCGATTCGTTATAAATTCATATTTATTAAGTAAACTCCTGCGTAGTTGCTAGGGAACATCTATAAACGACTAAACATCATAAAGCCAATTCTTTTATACTAAACTGATATCGAAAATTTAAATGTACTTTGATAAGTTTAATTCGTGAAGGTAATTGTAATTGTTTTATAAAAATTAAATATTTATTTTTGTTAAGTAAAATATTAAATGAATATGTAGTAAAAAAAAAAAAAAAAAAAATACTGCATCCTATTTTAAATGCATCTATAATTGGTACAACTTCAATTCTAATACATTTTGTTTCATTTCAATATCCAAGTTTTTACAACGTTTATCTTTAACAGTAACTTCGTCCCCGCCTTTGTCAAACGAACATTCTTGTAAAATCTTTGATTTTCGTAATTAGACTTGAATATCTATCATCACGATTGAAGAGAACCAATTTTTTGGAGGAATGTCAACCCGTTTTTGTAAAACGTTGTTTAAAAAAAAGTTCACAAGGTTACGTGTATTATATTTAAAAAAAAAAAAATGAGATTCTATGGAAAATTTTCTTTTCTTTAAATACTAAATATAGGCGGTTTAACTCTAAAATTTACCTGAGCAAACAATTGATGTTCTGCGCAGCTTAATTATTCTATAGTGTTCGTTAAACGGATGTAGATAACAGCCGACGTCCTCTTAAAAGATTAATTTAAAATAAACAGATAGTATTACATTTGCCATAGCTATTAATTTAAAATATAACATTGTATTATATTATATACCTTATACACCGAATAAGCGAAATAATAATAATAATAATATTTACATACTATGACCAAAACCACTTGAAAACAAACCCAACAAAAACACAAGTTTACCATCTAAAAAATAAAGAAACCAGAAGAAAACTGAATATAAAATGGCAAGGATCAACCCTAGAACATATAGATATTGGAGACAAGTAGCCAAATCAGGCAAACGGCCTAGGCAAATGGACAAGTTTCAATTAATATTGTCAGTTTTCCTAGCTGAGCTAGGCAAATGGCCGTTTGCTAGGAGCTCGTTAGGCAAATGGAGTTATGTAGAATAATAATAATATTATATTATTATCTTTATTACTTATCGGGCATATATTATTATATCATTTCTATGGTTTCATTCAACTGTTTACAAATGCTTTAAGAAATAATTTTTGTTTTATTAATATTACTTTATAATTTAATCATGATTATAAATCATTAGTGTTTTATTAAAAAGTAAATACAATTTGTAATCTTCGAATTATTTATAATAATATATAATATTATTATTACATTACAATTTTTATTATTATAACATTACTTATTGCAGCAAGGTACACTTCGGTGGCAATTATAATAACATAATACCCCGTAAATTATTTAAAGCGTCTTGTTTTGCATTGCTTTGGAGCTGATAATAAAATAATAATATTACCTTGTTACAACAAGTGTAGAATTGAGTAAACGATTTGTAATTAATTACAATTAAACAATAGAATGTTACTAATAAAAAAAAAAGCCGGACATACATCGCACGACGGCTGGGATTCTCTTGACGGGTGTATTGAATTTTAAAGAAACGATAAATCATTTCTTCAATAAAACGATTCTGAACGAAGAAAGTTAATAATATAGAGAAAAAATGAGAAAAAAATGTTAGAAAAATGCCCAAAATTTTTTTTATCACATTTTCAAAATTTTCTTGCACCAAAATCTTTCTTACATTATTTTCTATCTATGTTTAAATTTTCATATAGTTGGGATAAAAAAATGATGGTTTCCTAGTCGTTTTTGTCAAATTTTGGATAGTTTTTTCCAAAAAAAAAAAAAATTGAAGAATTGAGAAATTCAAAAAATGACCTCTTTAAAGTACCATCTAGAGGC
>JAIPRM010014755.1:0-10561 GCA_025469315.1 Stegophylla sp. TES_Ste_2020
TTTTGGACAAGTATTTCTATACGAAAAAGTGTTAACAGAAAAAAAAAAATAAACATCATTGTAAAAACACTAGCTTCTTCGCTCCCCTCAGAATCTAATAACAATTTAAATGTATAATTAACGAGTATAAAATTATTTAATACGATGTTGGTATTAATTTATTAGTTTATAATTATTTTATAATTTAATGTTATGAACAACTTTTTCAATTCGATTTTCAATAACATACGTATTTTCTATGATTTCTATGATTCTCTATGATGTGATAGTTTTGTGACTTCTTAATGTCAGATCATATTTTTTTCATTAGTCTATGAACACAGATACAAAATTATTATTAATTTGCGACAACACTGTGAGATGTAATAAGGTTTCGTTGGCCTCCCTTTGACGAGGTTTGTTGTACGGATTCTGTCGAAATAATTATTATTAAGTTATTTAATCAATTGTACTAGTGTTCTGAGAAAATGTAGGTTTCCTAGTCTGAAGGACAATATGCAAAATTTTCATCTGCGAGATGTTTTTTCCCGAATGTAAAAAACTTGTTTACATTGAGTCTAGGAAAAATACTGCAGTAATCTTGTTTACTCGAAACCATAAAAAAGGGCCAAAGGTATACGATGCAAGTTTCATTTTATTGAGTCATTCCGGCGCTTTAATATGTTCTACTTAAAAGCTGGAGGGGGTCTCTGGTTCGACCTGCAATTAAAGGCGTTCGTAAAGGTTAAACACTTGCACCAACCGTTAAGTAATGAATGTTACTGCTGTTCGCTGGTGTTGATTAAAACTTAAAAGACCTCTTTGCACCTGAGGCTTCCTTTTAGCATGTGATTAATTCTTTCTCTTTTCATTTTTTATAGTTTTCTCGAGATTTCTTTTTTCTTTTTTTTCATAACATAAAAACTTGTATAATACCTACATTGTTTCGTAACAGTGTAAATGCTGTATATACAAAAAAATAATACTCCATAAATATGAAATGTTTTTAATATTTTTTAAACAAAAATGTTGCTTAGACATTCCGTAATTTACAATTTTATTTTTAGGTGTAGAATTAGTATTTATAACTTACTATACTAATCATTTCAATAATAGTAAACAATAAAACTAAAATAAAATTAAAAATTGTAATTTTTGGGTAACTTGCATCACATTATAATGTCATAGCTGTATGGTGCAATGTTAGATTATGCTAGGTAAAAATAAAAAAAAATGTATTAGTTTATTTTATTATAGTTGTAATTGATATAGGTATTTGTATTATAATAGTACAACTAGATAAATTTAACATAATCCTACGAAAAAAATTAAAGTTGCTACCTATGATACTTTGAATTGAATGTGTCAAATTGTTAAAATAATATAATATGTTAAACGATTAAGATCGGATAATTATTAAAATAAGGGCAATCTGCATAGCTGCTAAAAATAAAATAATATTGCAGTTTTATTAATTATATTTAAAAACAAAATCTAAGAATAGTTTCGTTAAGTACCTACGTTATTATATTGTTTCTTAAATAATTTTGTATAACTATTTATTATTTATAAAACAAAAGGATAAACTAAAATATATCTCAGACTGTCGGAAATATATTTTAATAAATTTAAATAAGTCTAAGAACAAATAAATCGGTATGGGATTAATAACAAAATATTAACAATACATAACAAAGTAAACATATATTTTAGAAACCATCACACTTATATTGCTACATATATGCATTACAAATTTGTTCGGTAAAAAAGTTAAAATATAATATTATAGTGATTCGTTTGATTTATTTCAAGAGATTTACTTTTTATTTACTGTGACTTTAACAATGACAAACAAAAATGTACAAAACTAAACTATCTTGTATATATATATATAGGTATTAGGGTGTGGTGTTCTTTTTTGGTGCTGTAGGCTAAAATTGTAGGCTCATTTTAGCATTGGACCAAAAAAAGATTCATTCAAAATTTCATCTTCCTAGAACCAACTCAGTTTGTTTCCAATTTAATGAACAAGGAAAAAATGAAATTTTTACTTAAACGTGGATTATCGACAAATTTTTATTTTTTTTTTTTAATTTCCAACAAAAGCATTTTGTTGAGAATTAAATTTTCTACAAAAAATATCCTTAGTAGGTACTAAATCCGTGAATTCATTTATTTTTAAAGATATACACGTTTAACCATTATCATAAAAATCGAAATTAAATTAATTTTTCGAAAATAAAAATTTACGAATTAAGTACAAAGGACCTTTTTTGTAGGAAATTTAATTCTACGCAAAATGCTTTTATATCGAAAATTAAAAAAAAAAAAAAAATTCTGCCAATAATCAATGTTTGAGTAAAAACGTTATTTTCCCCATGTTAATTAAATTAGAAACAAATTGAGTTTGTACTATTCTCTAAAATTTTGGGAGAATCATTTTTAGGCTCAATACTAAAATATTAGCCAATAGTACCAAAAAAAAATAAATAAAAAAAACACTCTAATATATTATATGTACTGAATAAATTTATTTTTATTTCCTTTTTGTTATGAAGATTAAAAAAGCCGGACGACATACTTCGCATTATGGAAATCCTTTGTTCTTTGGGTAGGATAATGTTAGTGGGCGAGTTGAGTTTTAAAGAAACGATAAATCATTTCTATAATAAAATGATTTTGAGCTGTGTATCAATTAATTTTACAGAACAATAATTGGTAGTTTTATATTAAGAATGTTTAACAATTTAATCATAGAATAATATAATATGTTTCATATCCATTGCCGTCAATCTCTAAATTTTTAAATTTAAAGGTCTGAATATAATTAAATATTGATTCAATTGACTAAAAAAATATATATATATATATATATATATTAAAATATTTTGCTCTAAAAATAATAAATTGAATAATATATTACGAAAAATAACGAAAATAATTTTTAAATAAATAGTCACTTGAGCAGTTATTCTAAAGATTGTAAAATTTTATTCATTCAGTCAGTTATTAAAAATAAAAATTGATCATAGGTAGAAAAACACGTGAGAAATATCTTAATAAAAGATATTTTTATCAGCTTAAGAATAACAATTTTATTGTAAAAAACTTACAATAAACTAGATGTTTCAAAATTTTCTAAAATTTATTTTTATTTTTATAGTTGTCAAATATTTTTCAGACTGTATTAAACTATTGTTGATAATGGGTGAAAAATTCAAGTTTTTAGAAATATTATTATTATTTTTGGAGTTACGACTAAATTACTAAAATTGACTTCAAGAAAATCTAGTTATTGCTGCATATTTTAGCATTTTCACTCAATTAACAAATTGTCGAATGTTTTTCGCTATGCTTGGCAAAAATACTAAGAATTTCGAAAAATGAACTTGCTTGAAACCTATGTTACACGTACTGATTTGAGTACTGTTTTTAGAAAAAAATGTGTTACATAAAAATAAAAAATAGAAACATTATTGTAAAACCAGTATGTAAAACTAGCTTCTTCGCTCCACTCAGAATCTAAAATAACATTCATTTTAGTTGATTAATTTTTTATCATCCCTTACTTAAGAAAAAAAATGTCACGTTTATGTAAAATGTATTTGTCGCATTATCGTTGTATTCAGTTTTATGCGTTCGGCTCGAATTGTCAACAACAAACCCAGCGGGTGACTACATATAGAAGGATCACGGAAAAAAGCGGATGAAAACTAATCAACCGATGAAATACGTCCAAATGTTTCACTTAGTCCAAATGTCGTTTTACCCTCTGCAAAACGGCCAGCAGTTAAAATCGGTCGAGGGATTACCATTGATTATCACTAAACCTTTCCCCATAGGATAAGTCACAAACGACGATCGGCGTGCTAAGGATCAACACTGTAAATAGGGAAGTGTACACACACTGCGTTATGAACACTTAGAGGGTGTGGATTACCATAAAACGCCAATGTGAACATAAAGAGAAATTTAGGAATTAGCTGCAACTAAACTTTGTAATGGGGTTGACAAATCTCTCCATGACCATACCACTGCTATTATAATGATTGACTTCAAATACACTATGCAAATGTAATGTGAAAATATAATCTTCGCTTAACTTAGGTAGATGTTTTTTGTTCACATAACAATTATTTAGAAAATTGTATAGTATACTTCCTTTATAATTATTTTAATATTGTATAAATAGAGTAAAGTGTACAGGTATTATGTCAAATAAATTTTATAAAAAGTTCGTAATTGTATGTCTCATTTGATGTAAATTACTTTTGTCCAAATATTGTACTATGTGATTTAAATCTTTTATCAAAAGTCAAATTTTCACACTACATTTTTATAGAGATCATTATACAATATTAAAATTAATACAATATAAATAAAATATAATATATTATTTAAAGTAGAAATACTATATTATAAAATCGACTTTTTGTGAAAAATAGACAAAACATATTTGATATTAGTATAGGTACTACGTAAAAACTTTATCAATTTTACTATTTGTTTAAAATGTATTTATGTGTATTGTGTATTCATGTACTATCGTATTATTTTCATTGACAATTTATGTAATATTCAATTTATTAATATGCAATATTGATAATTTATGCAATATTATTAATGCAATACTCTGGTTAGTCCCAAATAAATAATTACAAATAAATTGTCAGGAAACATATATTTTATCCTTCATATCAGTAGAAGGTATGTAATAATAATAATAATATCTATTGTATATTATTATATGTGTGTTCTTTGGTTTTATTCGATTACGCATAGGTGTCATAGGTACAAGTCAGTAAATCATTTAAGGAACGGTTCAATTTTTTCCTGATAATAATTTGTTTTAAAAGTTAACCCTATGTTTTTAAAAGCTTTTGTTCTTTTTTGAAAGAGAATTCTATTATTTCTTTGTAACTTGTAGTGTTTTGTATTGGATGTTATATTATAGATATAGTCGTGGGTTGTAACTCGAACTGCAACTCGGTGACGTGTTATTTCAGTATAACAGCTACATAAATTGTTTTCGTATGCTATTGTACAGTAAAACAAACGCACACAAAAAAAAAAAAAATTGTTTGATTCTCATGTAGATTACGCCCATGTGTATGTATTTTTATATCACCCAAAAGATGGCACGTGACTTACGTTGTCATTGTTCGCAGTTGCCATTGTTGTGTCGCACGAGACTTTACATAATACCGTACACGCATCAGACCTTTACAATAACACAACCCGTACAAATCTCGTGCATTGTAAATGTTTCCCTAATGTGTCTCTAAATGACTGAATGAGATTATTATTTTTTCCTATCATTTTGTTTGCATTCACGCCTTTAAAATGCAAAACAATAACAATACACGTGTCTATCCGATCCCTATGACAAATTGTCAAACGACCAGCGGTGGCCTTGTTTGAATCATCAATAACATGAAAAACATGAACACAATAATGAAAAATCCTAATGTTTACTAACATAGAATTACAATATAGAACATATTTTTCAAACTCTTCAGATAATCTGTTTAATACGACGGGGTTTTTATAAGGAATTGTTAAAATAGTAAAAAAAACGTATTTAATTTTTATCATTAACAAAATTCTATTTGTATATGATAATATGTCAATACTATAAAATAATTAAATTTATTTTCATATAACATATTGTTCACCATTTTACCTTGTAATGTTATCATCTATATTAACAATCAAATTTACAAAAAAAAATTAATTACGTGATTTTTAAAACTATGTTGAAAACGTATAAACATTTTAATTAAATACAATGTAAATATTGTAAATTATAATTAAAATACCATTTTTACTAAATCATGTATTTAAAAAACAAATTTGTTTATATAAACAAAAAATCTGTTCCATAGATTCCATGGCTGGGCTAAACATTATGACTGATACCACTTTCAATTATGCAAGAATCTTAATAATTGGTTAAAATACAAGATATGCGTTTTAATTGGTCTTCTAAAGAATCTATCAACAATGAATGTTTTTTAGATTCTGATTGTCTCTATTTATGGTATTTTAAATAAGTTATTTTTCGTAATTCTTAATTTTTTGTCAAAAGTTGATAAAAACATTAAAAACTACCCAAAATTTGACAAAGAAAACTCGGAAACAATTTTTTTAATCCAAACTTTATGAAAATTTAAACATGGACAATAATATAAAAATATTTTGACGCGAGAAATTTTTTCTTAATACTTCTTTTTTTCTCGTCAAATTATTTTTATTTTTTGTAAAATTTTCTTTTTTATCCTTTTCTTTATTTTTTGAATAAATTAAGTAAAGTAAAATAAAGCAAAGGAAAATAAAGTATAGACAAGAAAGCCGGGCGGGCATATTTCTCACCATGGATATTTTTCGCTCCTCGGGTCAGACACTCTTGGTCAGTGTGTTGAAAATGATGATTATTATTATTATTATTTATATTATTAACATACTTTTCTCAGAACATTATTACTAAAGAAATTATTTATTCTTTCTTTAAAATTCATCACAACCACCAAGTGTATCTGACCCGAGAAGCGAAGATTATCCATGGTGTAAAGTATGTCCGGCTTCTTTGTCTTTACTTATCTTTACTTAATTTTTTCAATCTGCTTTATGCTTTAATTATTTCCGGTTTTTGAGTTAGAGACTAAAATCCTTATTTGTTAAAATACACAACAAATAATGACAATAATAATAAATATCTAAATAATTAATAAAATAAATCATATTACATAATTCATTGTAATTTTTGATATCACACAATTTTGACTAATTTAAATAAACTAAAATATCTTTACGATTAGAAAAATGAATTATGTGTGATATCAGATAATAATAAATTAATATTATTCTAACTCTAATATTTATAATTATAACTTAAAATTATTAATATCATTCATACTCAAAAGCTTGTTGTATATTATGAATGTAGATTAAAATATAAAAATACATAAAGTCATCATAACATTAAGCACAACAAAAATGACTATTTAAATTTGAGAGATGACAAGTTGTTTATACAAAAATAAATAAATAAATAAATCTCATAGTTTCTCTTTCAATAGGGTGGTAGGATAGAGAAATGACACTCAGGATTATTTGTATACCCTTAGTGTAAGTGTTTATCGGTGAACCGTAAATAATTCCATGCAAAATGATATTTGCCCATCGACTCATGGTACTCATACAGTCATACTCGCCACAAATAAACATAGGGGCATTCTTTTTTATGATCCCGCAGCATTTTTTATTTTTTATTCCCATTTTAGTATTTGCTTTTCAGTGTTCTTCCTTAGGGAATAATATTTTTTAGCAAGTCTATTTGTTTTATATAACAACTAAGTGTATTGGTTAACCCTTAACTTTTATTCTCCGTCTCTCCCGTCCTTTATTATATTAATTTTATTTGTAAATATTGGTATTTTCAGAACTCAAATAAATCTAAATGCTGAGTCAACAGTTGTAAATTAATGAATAAACTTATCTATAGAAAAATTTTAAGTTAATAAAATCAAAGAAAATTTATTTTACTAACAATTTTTTTAAAGTAGGTATTATAAATCATAAACTATTTGATTTATTTTTGTAAAAGTATAATACTCAATCTGAAAATTTAAATTATCCAAAATAATTTTTCAGCACATTTAAATAAATTTTCATATATTGTAATATGTATTGTTTATAAATTATCTAGATAAAGACAGATATTGTAAGAATGCCATTTATTTAGGTATAGATAAAAAAATTATATTTATCTAGATAAAAATGAGATAAAAAATTTTTTTTAATGAATATTAAATATTAGGTAGTGAAAACTAAAAATGCATACGAACACTTTTTAAGCTCGTATTTTACAATGGCTTATTTTGTTTCTGTAAACATTTTTTCGTAAAGAAAAACATGTCCAAAAGTTTTATAGTATCTATTTTACATATTAGTAATTAAATTTTTTAGAACCTTAGGTAAGTATCAAATGAGAGTAATGAGATAGTTGAAATATAAATATAAATATTTATAATACTTTAAATACCTACTATAAATATTTAAGTCAGGTTTAATTTATACTTTTTTTGGATGTATTATTGATTTTAAAAACCAATAGCCGCTAGGTATAAACTCAAGCCAAAATCTAACTCTAGTTTTATTTTGCATATTTTTGCATATTTATACATCTTAACCTTAATAATAGTGGGAGGCAATATGTAGGCAAGTAGTAAGGCGTGATAGGCAGTTACCTGAGTAGTCTTAAATATTTTATAATTGGGTATTTTTATTTTTAGTTTCACCGTTTGACGTCTGAAACTCTGTACTCTATAGAGGTACCATCAAATACTAAAAAATAGTATATATTTTATTTTTGAGTATTTATTGCTGACTGGTCAAATGATTATTTTTATCAATGTTAGTATTTCATAGAATCAGTGCACGGCATATACAACGTACACTACACAATTATTTAGAAAAATAATCTTATGAATAGCTGTTATAGTCATATAAATATTTATATTTTTCATGTCCCATGAATAAACGCGTTTCATATCCAAATTAATTTTATTTTATTGCTGACAAATCCAGATAACTTTTTTTATAAATTCATCTATATGGCCATTATTTTTATCTAAATGAAAATTAGATTAAATTTTTTTTTCTATCTAGATAATATAAAAATATGGATTTTTTTTACCTATATGAAGTATCTAGATAAATTTTTCTATTGAACAACACTAAAAACACTCATTATTTCATTAAATCACATTATTGCTATTTTTTATTCATATATTTTTAGAGCAGTTATTCAAAGAAATTTAAAAGTTTTAATGAGTCATAAAGAATACAATATTGCAAAATATTTTTAACTTAGGGATACAGAAGAAAACAATGGTTGGGAACCGCTTTTCTAGATTATATTTATTGATAATAACATACTATTCCATACAGTACCATACTGGTATCTTAAATACTAAATAACCACGTATTGTTACAATATTCTTAAAAAAAAAAAAAAACACTAAAATTGAATATAGTTACTTGAAAACACATCATTAATAATCGAGTTAAGGCAATTATAAAATATACAAAATTGTAAAAATTATCTACGTAGTTTAGCAAAAATATATGAAAAAATTCCTTAGTTTGAAATTTGTATACAATATTTTACACATATAAAAGTACATATTTCATGGGATTTTTTCATTAAAAATACCTTATATAAATGCTTCGAAAGGTTTGTCTCATTAATTTACACATTTTGAGCTATAATACATATATATGTTACGGTAAAAATTCAAATATTGGCGAAACCTAAAATTTTCCGGTAAATCCTATGTTTCGCCAATTATTATCTGAAAATATCCGGATTTCAAAATAACTTGTTTGCATTACGAATGATTTCTATAGTTCGGATTTATATTAAAAATATTCTATGATAATAATATAACAATAATTACAATAATTTATATTTTAAATTTCTGACTTTTATCAACACTGATTGTTTGTCATAAAATTTACCAAATCTTATTTGTCAAATTTGGAACTAAAAGAATCATTCGGCGTGATGTGACCAAGTTATTTTGTTTTTTACTTTAGGTTTAACCGAAATTCAGACATTTAGTGTCGTTTGTCAGTAGTCAGAGAAACATAGGATTTACCAGTAAATCCTAGGTGTCGCCGGTATTCGTACTTTTACCGTAACATAAATATAATATGATGTATAGAAGCTTTTAAAATTTTTCGATTATGAACCGTTTTACCGAGGCGCTGAGATTACTAATGTTGAATTTGTAAAGTCTGCAGCTTTACCAGGGATATCCCTGACTTTATTTCCTGGGAGAGGCGATTTTTAAATATTTTAGATTCTAGAAGAAATTGGTGCTTTTAATATGATGCTATTCTACTCATTATTTCACATTTTCATATAGAAATACTTCTTTTTTTATCAAAACATTTTTCATAAAGTAACTTTCTTGATTAAAAATTGCATCCCTATAGTACTTCATGTTTTTTTTCAAAATTCTCAACACTTTTTCCAAAAACAAGGAAAAACTGCTGAAAAATTTAATAAAAACGGTCAAATGCGTCGTAAACGAGATTTTCATTTAACCGATTTTATTATTTTAGCCACAACCCCAAAAACTAGAAGGATTAAAAACTTGAAATTTTCACCCATTTATAACAATAAATAGTGTAATACAGAAATGTATTTGATATGTAATTTGACCACAATATAAAATTTTGGAATTACCTTTTGTTTTGTAATGTTTTATCACATAAAATTTAGATTTCTCAATATTATAAGTTGAAAATTTAACGTAACTTCACTCACCTTTTTAGATTCTGAATGAAGTGAAGAAGCTAGTGTTTTTACAATGATGTTTACTTTTTTTTTGTCCAAAAGTTTCGATCAATAACTTTTTGAAACCCGATTCACCTCTAGATTGTACTTTAGAGAGGTCATTTTTTGAATTTCTCAATTCTTCAATGTTTTTTTTGAAAAAAACTCTCCAAAATTTGACAAAAACGACTCGAAAACCATAATTTTTTGATCAGAATTTTATGAAAATTTAAACAT
>JAIPRM010014756.1:0-10561 GCA_025469315.1 Stegophylla sp. TES_Ste_2020
CAAAATTGATCAAATCATTTTGATATTGTTAGAAAATATTCTTTTGACCGTTTTTAGTAGTTGGTGAAAGTTTCAAGTTTCTCGCTCCATTATTGTAGAAGTTATGGTTAATGAAAAAAAAAAAAAAATGAAAGAAGTTCATTTTTTAAGTATAGTGGTGCTGGAGTAACGTTACCCTGGCACCCCAGGCGAAAAATTGATTTATCTCGGGGAAATTTTTTGGTACGAATTCTGATATTGTTGGTACAAATCGGTACAAATAATAGTACAATTAATGAAAAAAAATAAAATGAAAGAAGTTCATTTTTTAAGTATGGTGGTGCTGGAGTAACGTTACACTGGCAACCCAGGCGAAAAATTGATTTTTCTAGGGGAAATTTTTTGGTACGAATTCTGATATTGTTGGTACAAATTGGTACAAATAATAGTACAATTAATGAAAAAAAAAAAAATGAAAGAAGTTCATTTTTTAAGTATAGTGGTGCTGGAGTAACGTTACCCTGGCACCCCAGGCGAAAAATTGAATTTTCTAGGGGAAATTTTTTGGTACGAATTCTGATATTGTTGGTACAAATCGGTACAAATTATAGTACAATTATAGGTACAAAAAAAAAAATGGAATTTTCAGACTTTGGGGTGCCAGGGTAATTCACCTCTTTCTTCTTCCCAAAATCTATCGCGAACTTTGTACGGTGTTCGACCTCTTTTGACCAGTCAGTTTCTATCGGATCTGCGTGCATGGACGAGTTACATTTACTTTAGTCAATTACACTTGGGTTAAGAGTTAAAAATGATACATCCAAAAATACCGGGAAAAGAAAAAAATGTTCTATTTAAATATGCTAACATTTATAATTGTTAGGACGTTTATAAATAATATATAACACATTTTGGTTATAAACATGAAATTTTCGTTTAAAATGAATTACACCGCATGCCTCGCCGAAGATTTGCTCATTGCGATGTCTCCTGAGATTATGAAAATAATTAAACTAAGTTTTTTCACAGGGACAAGCATTTCGTATTTTAATTTAATTGTGTGTTTAGATGAAAAAAAAAAGAATTATAGTTTTCAAACCTTTTAAAGATAGCTTTTTAAGATAGCCATTTTATTTGTCTAAGAATTAATTAATTTTAATATTTATATGAGCTTGTTTGTTTAAATTTTGAATAAAAAGATAATGTTCAGTCACCATTTTTCAAAAAAATTACTGGGAAATCACGAAAATTTGGCGGGCGATTTCCACCTATTCAACAAGTGATTTTCACAAATTTCAAATGTGTGATTTTTTTTTTCAAAAACCCCATATGTATGTTCTGTCACCGTTTTTTACAGTGAAATCACAAAAATTTAACGGGCGATTTTTACATCATTTTATCGTATATACAAACCGCACTATTTTATTTCACTCAAAACATTTACAGGGAAAAGCACAAAAATTTATCTGGTGATTTCCACATAATTTTATCGTGTACACACACCGCACTATTTTAGTTAACACAATTAAAATGTTTACTCACATCAATCAAAAAAATCACCGGTCTGTTTGGAATAAGTTATGTAAGACATGGTAAAGTTAACGGGTAATTTTCACATCATTTTATCGTGCATAAAAATAAAGTATAATATTCTAGTTAACATAATTAAAATTTTTACTCACATCAATCTAAAGTATCGCTGATTTGTTTGGAATAAGTTGTATAAGACAGTTGTATATGGTACAGTTGATCAAGTAGACTTAATAGCTAGTTAATGTAAAAAGTCTTAACATTTAGTTTAACGATTAAGTGATACACTGCACAACTTTTTCATCAACCTGAGACGGACGAATCATGTTTAACCGAGTATCTTTTCACAATATATATAGTTTGTTTATGCTTTGCTATATTTTTCTTGTATATCAAACTGTATTTAACATTACCCTGTTACCTTGAAATGTCATGTTACATGACACAAATGTGTGTACTGGATACAGACGCAACGGTGCTCGGTACATGTACTTAACCATAAACTAAGTTGGGAACGATTTCATGTTTTTAAAAATATTTTACATTTTAACACTGATTTTATTGTAAATTTTTCTTGCAATATTTCAATTTTTTATTAAAACTGTTAGTATATTCTATACTTTTAGTTTAATAAGTTGAGTAGTCATTGGCTAAATATATAATATATTGGTTTTACAAATCTGTGTGTGTTTTTATTTATTTTTTTATTATTTTTTTTTCATATGTATGGAAACAAGATTTCGGCTAGAAATACTGGTCCAAAAGTTTCGATTAGTAACTCTATAGAACGGAAATGTTTTCAAGATGGTACGAATATATTGGTGTAATAAAATTTTATACGGACGAAAAATTGAAAGTTTTATAAGGTTTTCATTGAAAAAAATTCTGAAAAAGTACTAACAAATATTCTTTCAATACCGAAATAATAATTATTATGAAATCAATTTTAGTTATTTAGTAATAACTTCCAAAGTAATAGATTAAAAAGTTGAATCTTTCACCAACTACTAAAAATAGTCACGTGCATACTTCATAAAATTTTCAAAAACATTTGACCAATTTTGGGGTAAGTACGACATTTTGAAAATTTAGGAAATTTCTCGTTTTTTGTTAGTTTTTAATTCATAAAATTTTAATGTATGGATATTAAGAGCTGAAAATGTAATACAAACATATTCATATGTATTTCTAACAGTTTTTTTTATAACTGTTCAAACTTGGAATTTTGACAGAATGCATAAGTTTTACTTAAAATTACACACTTAAAAGCACATAATAAATAATTGGTTCAGCCGATCTTTATGAAACTTGGTACGTAGATGAAGAATTACATTGCGGATATTTTGGTGTAAGAAAATTTTTAATATATGAATAATTAAAAAGCCGGACATACTTCGCACGATGGGTGTACTTCGCACGACGGGTGGTATTCTCTTGAAGGGCGTATTAAATTTTAAAGAAACGATGAATCATTTCTTCAGTAAAACGATTCTGAACGAAGGAAATTAATAATATAAGAAAAAAAAAAAGCCGGACATACTTCGCACGACGGGTGGTATTCTCTTGACGGGCGTATTAAATTTTAAAGATACGATAATAATTTCTTCAGTAAAACAATTCTGAACGAAGGAAGTTAATAATACAAAAAAAAAAAAAATTTTCAAAAAAAAAAAATTTTCAAAAAATTTCCAAAATTTTTTTTTACATTTTCAAAATTTTCTTGAGCCAAAATCTTTTTTATAGGATTTTCTATCTATGTTTATATTTTCATAAAATTCGGATCAAAAAATGATGGTTTCCAAGTCGTTTTTGTCAAATTTTGTGTAGTTTTTTCCAAAAAGAAAATTGAAGAATTGAGATATTCAAAAAATGACCTTTCTAAAATACGATCTAGAGGCAAATCCGGTTTCAAAAAGTTATTGATCGAAACTTTTGGACAAGTATTTCTATACGAAAAGTTGTACACAGATAAAAAAAAAAGACTGAAAACCCCTGGTTTTTTGTTATCGCGCCGCCACCGTGCCAATCTATCTGGCAACGACTGTACATAAACATATTTATAATAGTGTTTACATATACATGGCAGTCCGTGTAATATGTGACAACTGATAAGGCGTTGTGGTTTTGAGAAATGTATTTGGGCGGCAGTCCAAAGGCCACACAGTAATTACCGACTTGTATCGTATTAAATTTAACGTTGAAAAATACGTAGGATAAGATAAGGAAATAACAATACACCAATTAGTGTCTAGAAATAAAATACTCCATTAATTTGGCCGTACTTTCTTCAACTTTTTTTCAGTCTTACCCCTGTAAAATGTTTAATTCTTTGTCCGTAAGAAATTTTATTGCACCAAAATATTCGCAATGAAATTTTATATCTAGCCACCAAATTTCAAAACAATCGGTAGAACCAATTTTCTTATATGTACGTTAAAGTGCGTGATTTTAGTTATAACTAACGAATTCAGGCGAAATTCTAACTTCAAACAGTTATAAAAAAAAAAATTGACTAACTATTTTTGAGATTTTTTCAGGTCAAATAGACATATATGTCAGTGAGATAATATTAAATTTTCAAGTCTTAATATCAAAAATCAAAAATTGTATGGCATAAAAACTAACAAAAAACGAGATATTTCCGAAATTTTCAAAATGCTGCACTTAACTCAAAATTGATCAAATCTTTTTGAAATTTTTATGGAATTTTTTCGTGACTATTTTTGGTGGTTGGTGAAAATTTCAAGTTCTTTGCTGCATTATTTTAGAAGTTATGTCAAAAAGTAATTTTCAATTTTACGGAAATTGCGGTAATTGCATATTTTGAAATTTTTTTTTCAGTTTTTTCGCATTTTTAAAAAAAATATTGAGAAATTTGAAAAATGACCTCTCAAAAGTACCAACTAGATCCGATTTTCGATCTATAAAGTTACTGATCGAAACTTTTGAACCAGTGGTTCTATACGAAAAAGTGTTTACAGAGAAGAAAAAAAAAATAAATAAATAAATAAACATTATTGTAAAAACATAAGCTTCTTCACTAACGTTCAGAATCTAAAATAAATAAGAAAAAAAAAAATGTTAGAAAAATTTCCAAAATTTTTTTTTCACATTCCAAAATTTTCTTGCGCCAAAATCTTTCTCATATTATTTTCTACCCATGTTTAAATTTTCATATAGTTCGGATCAAAAAATGATGGTTTCCGAGTCGTTTTTGTCAAATTTCGGGTGGTTTTTTACAAAAAAAAAAATTGTAGAATTGAGAAATGGAAAAAATGACCTCTCTAAAGTGTACCATCAAAAGGCAAATCCGGTTTCAAAAAGTTGCTGATCGAAACTTTTGGACAAGTGTTTCCATTCGAAAAGTTGTACACAGAAAAAAAAAAAATAAACATCATTGTAAAAACACTAGTTTTTTCACTTCGTGCAGAATCTAAAATTTAGGTACTGAGCTAACCCGAGTTACGCAGTTAATGAACACGATGCAAAAGGAATAAATCCTTGAATCGGTAGTTTTTCATTTTTTTATTATTATTATTATTATTATTTTTTTGTAATGAACCAAAGAATGGACTTAGTTATTAAGTTATTTTTCAATGGAAAAAGAACGTGAATAAATTCATTGTTTTATGGTATACGATGGTAATAATTATTGAAATTCTCTCGTTTTTTCTTTGAAAAGATGTAGTTATCATATTTCGGGGAAAAAAAAATTGATTTTTCGGGATTTTCATCGAACACATACGTTACAATATTTTTGATACTGTTAACAGTAGATAGGTTAGAATAAATAAATGAGAACTATTTAAATATTAATGTAACAATAGTAAAAGTTTTAAGGTAGAGCAACGTGCCTGTTCCACAGGATCGAGGAATCGAACGTATTCCAATACTATAAGCGCGTCAACAACACTGCAATTCGTTATCGATTGAAGACTTTTGAATCACTCTGTACATTGTACGTATATGCTGTATGTGTATATACACGATATTATTTACACGTATTTGACACCGGGGGCGGCATTTCGAGTTATGGTAGATTTCAGAAAAAAACCATAGACGAATGCCGACTAATTAGGCAGGTATGGTTGTTACTTAACTCAGTTCTCGTCCATAACCAGATCCAATCAAAGACGTTGTTTTTGTATGCCGACTTGTATTTAACATGACGTTTTCCAAACTAAGCGTAATTATAGTACAACATAATATACCTGATGATATGATATTTTATTTTAAAACTACACTAAAAACGTACACGATATAATTATTACTATTATTATTATGAATGCAATTTTACCAAAATTTATCACGGAAAAGAAAAATTGAATATAAATACAAATTTGCACGCGTATGAAAAAAAAAACAAATGTTGTAAAATAATTCAAATTTTTATGGATTTATAAAAGTTTTTCCCGTTTAAAAAATATTCATTCGGACAGTAAAACACAATATATTTTATGCAACAAAATTAGCTTTTTCTTATAAAACGTTTAAAATTTTTATTTATTTTCTTATTATTATCTATCAGAATGTAATTTTTATTCAAATTATTAATAAAAAGAAGATTCAATATATATATATATATAGAATTATTATGAATTTAAATACATATTTTTGATTTTTTGTGTATATTTTGCCAATTTTATCTCCTATAACTTTCCATTCCTAATTAAAATGTTATACATTTAATGCCAGAAAAAAAATTGGCTATGACTGGATTATACCTATATGTAAAGTATCGAAATGTTATTGTGATTACTATCGAAAAATAATAAAAATATGCCGTCATTTCTCTTGTTCCCTACATTGCAATGTTTCACTTAATAGTAATATGTATATTCTGTATGTGTATGTGTTTTTATTTCTCGTTTCCAATATGTATATTATATTGATCAGATTTCTCTACTCGTATACTGTTATTTTATTTAATTTTGGTATTTCGTTTCACGAGCATTCGTCGTAATTATTATTCCCCGTCAAACAAAATCGATTTATTTTAGGAAGTATAAAAAAATAAATTAAAATAAAAAAAATACACGTGAAATCAATTTCTTGCAATTCGCCTTTTTCGTCGGATGGGTCGTGACAGCTCAGCCACTTGGCAAAAAGCAAAAAATAAAGTAAGAAATTAATAATAATAAAAAAAAAAGATGAAAAGAGATCATTTTTGATCGTTTAAACCACAAGTCATTCACGAGCAAACCAGAGAATGTCGAGAGAACCGAATAAATATTGAATTTGATTTCATTTTTTTTTTCCCACAAGCAAATTATAATATAAAATATAATTTGTAAATATTTGCCTACATATATTGATTATATTACAAAACAATTTTTTTAAGTCTACGATGGGAGCAGACTTCCTCCCCTCTTCCCACCATAGGTTTTTACCAATAATCTACTATATTCTACTCTAAAAATATATATGCAGATATAATTATGATTTTTACTCGTATTATGTTTGCAAAATGTAGTCATTCAATAGTGTAACAATGACGAAAAAAAGAAAAATTTTATTTTATTCTCGTGATGAGTATATGATAGGCTATAATTACATGTTTATTTATGACTTTTGTAACATTAATTAATCTTAAAAGTAACTAAGTAAAGTACTTATAAACATATATACTCATTTATATTGGCTGCCGATTCATAAAGACTGAACTGATAAATAATATAAGAACATTTTAAAAGTGAAAATACGTTTTAAGTCTCAACCATATATATAGTATCTATAGCCGTGGTCTCAACATACAGACAGACCGTTTGCAGAGAACGACAAAGATAAGCGATTGAATGTGTTTGCATCAGAGGGTGGCTATAGTTCAATTTATATGAAGCAAGCAAAAGGGCGAGAGTCATAGTAACCATATATAAGAAAAAATAAAATCCTCAGGTTGTTATGTTTGGTACACTGTAGTCTAGCGTTAGGCAATATACCCTTATCAGTTATCAATAATCATTGTTTGTTTCTTTCTTAGATAATATACTATTTATCTAAGGTATATTATCTAAGGTTTCTTTGATTTAGAATATTGTTGATAATTTCACATGTTCTCTTTTGAGTTCGCTGTTCATTTGTTCGCATTTAGTTCTTAATTGTATTTAAATAATTTGTAATTTGTAATTCTCTACTTCCTACATAAACACCAATAAATAATATTTTTCTTGTATTTTATTTCATCAATAAAAAGTTTAATAGATAATAGTAGTTTTGTATTGTCTAATATTTTTATACTGAGCATTTGGTCACTCTGACGCTCGCCCTTTTGCCTGCTTCATACTGGTGCACAGTGTAATATATGGCATGGCCTCTCTATACATTCTTACTCTATGGTTTGCATAGCCTATGTGCTGTGCACGTTAGAATTTCTATAAATTATAATATATTTAGTAATGACAAGTTATTACTGTGAAAAAATGAAGGTCGGGGGTGAGGTGATTTATCATCCTCGTACGTCACTAGTGTACTCCTTGTCGATTTTATTAACGCATATTATATTTTTGACCGATAATCGTATTAATTGATCTTATTTAATGTGGAATTTGAATCGGATTCCGCCGGGTAAACGTATTTTTCGGTTTAACGAGAAACCGGTGGCGAACTCTATTTAGACCCAGTTAATTTTTTTATGTAATATGTTTATAAGGTTACAATATTAATATGAGCCAGACATGTTTTTTGGTACTAAAATTCTGGATATTATGATAAACATGATCACCTCAGAACAAATTTAATCGCGGTAACTGGAAAACTAATAAATACACTATATTTCTGCTCTGGGGAAAGCTCGTTTGGCCTGTTGTTGACGTATACAATTTTTTCCATTATAAAATTCGTGTTTTGTATTTAGTCGTTTTCCTAGACTATTATTTACTAGTACTTAACATAATATTATGCAGATTGTTTAACATGAAAAGGAGTATTTTATATTCAAAGGTAATTATTTTTTTATATAATTTATTATAATAATTATTATAGTTTTCTTAATCCAAAATGTTGAAAAATTGCATATTTGGTTTGTTTTATTAGATCGTTTCGATTTCAAGTGTATTACATTCTAGCTTCAGAATTATTATCCATTATCGCCTTGAACCGGTTCAAATTAAATGTTTGCTACATTCGAGCAAACCTCTCTTCCCTCTCCTCCGCTTCCTTTCTCTCTCTCACCGTCTCTCTTTTCTCCACTCATCCCCTTTCTTATTTATATAGTAGTTCTTGAGAACGTAGAAAGAAACACAGCGAGAGATGAGAGACAGTCATTTACTTTATAATTATATTACAGATAGTGGTTGTCTTTAGATCATAGCATTACCATGGTAACCTAAGTTACCTACCTATCGACCGAAATCAATTCAGCCACTTCGAAGTTTAGCCCGTATAAGCAGATAAACATTTAAATTTAATTTATACAGAGGTTGCCTCCAGACAACGTTATTGAACAAATAACATTTTATGCTGTTTTCACTCATTGAAAAAATTGGGAATTACGGAAAATCCTTCCTAAGTTCTTGTGGTATGAAAGTATCCTGAAGACCCTTTAAAATCTCTATCGATATAGTTTAGACTGCCGGTTGATTATGAATCGGTCGAGACAATTCGCTTGTACTATTGAGATCGTTCATATCTGTAAAATATTGAAAACTATTGTTTTAAGGTATTAATAATAATTATAAAATTTTTGAATGGTTATTATTGGGGCTAGGGACTTATAGGTCTAAAAAAACTTAAAATATGCATGCATTTATGCTTTAAAAATGTATCAAATATGCTATAAAATTTATAAAATATGCAAAAATACTAAAATATTTTTCTTATAAAACATAAATTTTACTGTAAAAACTCAGAATATTTAAAAATTGTAATGTATAATATATTTAAATATGTATTATTAATTCTTCTTCTATTATTTAAGAAATTTCTTTTTTTTTTTTTAGCTTACATTTAAACAAATAAAAATATCAAATAATATTCAATCTCTTCAGTTATTAAGGGAAAATTTTTCCAATACCAAGAAAACTCAAATTAAATATCGAATAATAGGTGAAATAATATGCACTTAAAATTCAAATATAACCGAAATATGCACTTATATCGAAAAAAAATATACAGATTAAAGAGAACTGTATACAACTCCTGGTGTTATGAAACGCATTTCTATATTACTCAGCTATGTTTTAAATAATTTTTGAAAAACATGTTAACTCCTAAAGTCTCTAGCCCTAGTTATTATACTAAATCAATACGAGATTGTTTTAAACCAGATTTTGGGCGCCATGGGCTCGGTCGTTTGATAAAAAAAAAAAAAAAACAAAAAACAAAAAACAAAAATAAACGCGAAAAAAAGTCTGCGATAAGATAACTATTTGAACAACTTTTTTTCCGTCGAAACCATATATTATTATTATTGTACGCGATACTGTCGTGTCATTCGTATGGCAATATTATATTTATACCGATACACGTGTCATGGTGTACCCTGTCCGTTGCAGACATATATGAGTATAATAATATCGTTTAAGCGAAAACAAATACTGTGAATCGATAATTTTTTTTTTTTTGTTACACATAATATGAGCCTATAATAAACGTACATAGTATAACGACCTGGTGTTATATAAAACGTATCGTGCGAATTATTGTGTAAAGTTTTTTTTTTTTTTTTTTTTTTTACATCGCTCAGATAACGTACACTTACATCGTATTTCATGCGAACACGCGGATTTAAATAGATTGGCGATTCCGATATTGCCGATCGAAACGTATAATAATAATAATAATAATAGTAATTTATGAGTAATCGCCATGGTACGCCACGTAATTGACGACGACGACGCACGCGAAGAACAGCGTGACCTTTTACTTTTTTAAAAACTAAAATGTTATCGAGCGGAGCAAAAAAAAAGAAAAAAACCAAAATAAAATAATAAAAAAGCGGACATACTTCGCACGATGGGTGTACTTCGCACGACAGGTGGTATTCTCTTGACGGGCGTATTATATTTTAAAGAAACGATAAATCATTTCTTCAGTAAAACGATTCTGAACGAAG
>JAIPRM010014757.1:0-10561 GCA_025469315.1 Stegophylla sp. TES_Ste_2020
ATTCAAAAAATGACCTCTTTAAAGTACAATCTAGAGGCGAATCGGGTTTCAAAAAGTTATTGATCGAAACTTTTGGACAAGTATTTCTATACGAAAAGTTGTACACAGAAAAAAATAAATAAATAAAAAAAAATAAAAAAATAAACATCATTGTAAAAACACTAGCTTCTTCACTTCGCTCAGAATCTAAAAAATTTATATATATATATATATCATTTCAATAATAATACACGTTTGATTTTATGCTAAAACAGTTATATTTGTACAATGTCAATACAAATTCAAACTTCATAATTAAACACTTAAAGCCATAGTTTAAAATTTAAATATGTGATGAATAAAAAAATGTTTTTACTATTAAATAAGATTATTATTGTTTTTTGAAAATAAAATGAGAGCCACAATTTGGCCACCCTTGTTCATATTGGATCACGACCCCGTGCTCAATGGGGTTGCGAAAAAGGTCAAACGTGCTCAAGGGTTGCAGCCGGCTGAGGCGAACCGGTGACACTACCCAATTTTTTACCTGTAAACTGACCGTTCGTTTACGGACAAAAAAAAAAAAAAATTGATAAACCCTCGGATACAAATTTCGACCTGAACAATGACGACTCGTCTGCGTACATCAAATTAAATCTCATTTACAATTTAGACCAATAATTTTTAACTTGCAGTACCTACATTGGAGTACCAGTTTAATAATCAACGACAAAATATCATATTGTCAATAAATTATTTTAATTGATCAACGATAAAGATGGAATTATATTGAAATTCATGAAATCATAATAATATGACGAATAATGTAATTTATAATACAAAAGAATAAAATATTTTTTTATCACGCCTGTTGATACAGATAGTCCTAAGTCTGTAAAAGTGAAAACGTAAAAAAAGTTTAAAAACACAATATAAAGCATTTAATAAACGCGATCATTATTTTTGTTAGGTTTTTTTTTTTTTTTAATTTTAGTAGACTTTTGGTATAGTTTATTTATACACAAACTAGTTCTACGGTTCAGTTCTTTAAACGCTTGGTATTAGAAATACACGTGCACAAACGAGTCGCAAAAAAGGGTAACGAGTTCTTACGTTTGGGTTTTTCAAAAACACGGCTAGTTAAAAATATATAAATAAAAACACGATAATTATAAATCAATAACATATTTATAATAAAAACTATTTATCTTTATTCTTTTTTTTTTCATCACATTCATAATAATATGATATTAAAATAAATTTATTATATACGTCTCAGTCAGTGGCGTATTTAGGAATTTGTGAAGGGGGGTGAAGAGATCTCCCCGATCTCCCCCCCCTCTAAATACGCCGCTGGTCACGGTGTTTTCAAAAATTAATGATTTGAAAATTTTATTAATAACAGTAAGAAGTAATATTGTCAGTGGAGCAAAACGGAATAGATCTTTTTTCTGGAGGAAAATGGTATTTTATTTGTGGGGGAAAAAGGACTTTATTTTATTTATTTTTCTTTTCCTTTTGGAGCAGAACGGACAGTGGAGGTGTAAATGGTCCCGGCCAAAAATTCGTTTTCGCAAACGAGTCGTGCATTGTTTTGTGCGCCAAACGGGTTGCAGCCGGCGGTTATTCGGTTAGTCACCCGCGGCGGCGCGTCCTACGACGGGTTTTAGGAGGGATCGCCACGCGTCGCCATCACCTCCCGTGCACGCCACGACCGCCGTCAACAGTGCGCGCCGTTTGCTCGACCGTGTACCGCACATCGTCGCCGCGCGGCAGTCCGTCGTCGCCACTGCAACAACGACTACAGAGCACACGGCTGCAGCAGCTGTTCCTCCGACCGCACGACGTTTCGTCTGCACGCGATCCAGTCTCGCGCACGTGTTATTCAATTAATTAGCCTAGAAAAATTAATTCAAAACAATATAATATTTGCGTAATATTATCGCACGTGCGTCCGCCGCCCCCACCCCTCCCCCTCAATCGCTGACCGTCACGTGTTCACACGCGCGCCGTCCGACACCGAGACCGGTGCTCGAAAATACGTTCCGTCTCGTCGTCGTCTTTTTCATTCCGTTTCCGTCCACATCGACTGCCCTTCTCCCTCCCCTTGGCGATTCAACGTCCGCAATGGTAAGCATATCACGGTATTTTATATTATTATTACTTGGGCTAGGGACTTATAACAGGAGTTAGCGTGTTTTCCAAAAATCGTTCGAAACACAGCTAAGTAATATAGAAAATCATAGGTGCAATTAAAGTGGGGCTTGAGGGGTCTAAGCCCCCTCAAAACTACTCTTAGCCCTCCCAGAATTTATAAAAATTACATAAGGTCAATACTTTTTTTGGGGGCTAAATCGATAAAATAAACATATTAGCCCCCCCCCCAAAAAAAAAAAAAAAATGTTTTCCGAGTTTCGCTTATGATAGAAATGCGTTTCATAACACCAGGAGTAGTTTGTATTATGCAGTACTCTTTATTTTCCATATTAATGTCTTTTTCGATATAAGTGCTTATTTTAGTTTTAGGTACATTTGAATTTTAAGCGCATATTTCACACACTTTTTTTCAATATTTTATTTGAGTTTTCTTGGATACCGGAAAATTTTTCCCCGAATAACTCTGAAGAGATTAAATATTATTTGATATTTGATTTTTTTTCAACGTAAGCTTAAAAAGAATAAAAATTTTTTAAAAAAAAAAAACAAAATTCATAAATAACAGAAGAAGAATATTAATAATATGTAATACAATACAATTTTTTAAATATTTTGAGTTTTTACAGTAAAATTGATGTTTTATAAGATATAATTTTAGCATTTTTGCATATTTTTAGACCATAAATGCATGCATATTTTAAGGTTTTTTTAGAGCTATAAGTCCCTAGCCCTAAATGTATTACGAGCACATTGTAATATTATGCGCAGTCACATACATCACGGGGAGAAGGGGGGGATATAATTTTTTTCCCCCCAGATCGATACTTACAAAATATCTGTACACTCTTTCACGCCAAAAGTGTACGAGTTAAATTAAAACTGCAATAGCACTTTGTTTTAAGTACAACGTTTCGACGTAACTTTGAAATAGGTGCTGAACTTGAAGTTTGCGCAGAACACAATCTTTGACTAATGGAAAAAAAAAAATATTCATGTGTATACCTAATTATCTACTTACAGAGCGATTTTTATCTGCCGAAATTCTACTTCACGTAAACAAGGCAACTCAAAATAATATATCTACTAAATGTGTTGTTTTTCACTTTAACACAAACAGTTAAAGATTTTCTTTTTTTTTTTTTTTACATTCTGTGGCTTTAAGGCGTACACGAGGGAGACTTTACTTTATCTGGTAGGAAATATTAACAATAATTATGCGCATACTCAGGTCAGCAGAAATGAAAATTTTACTTTAATTTAATGACAAATATTTTAAATATCCAGAAAATGTCGTGACTTTTTTGGCAGGAGTAAAAATATTTTGAGAAATGAGGACTTCTCCTCGTGGGGAGAACTTCGACGTTATCGCTTGGAAAGAAACGTTTTAGCGCAAATTTTAAAAATGCGAAAAAAAAATTTTGGACACATTTTTCTACTACTTTACCTTCTTATTATTTTATTTTTTTTTCTTTATTTATTTATTAGATAAAAAAATGTAAAGTAAAGACGAGAAAGCCGGACGTACATCGCACCACGGATATTCTTCATTTCTCCGGTCAGATACTTTTGGTGGGTGTGTGTAGAATTTTAAAGAAACGATTGATAATTTCTTCAATAAGACAATTCTGAATGAAGGAAGTTAATAATATGAAGAACAATAATAGTCGTAATTTTCTGTACACCCATTTGAAGTATCTGACCCGAAGAGCGAAAAATATCCGTTGTGTGAAGTATGTCCGTCTCTTTTGTCTATACTTTACTTTACTTCTTTTATCTAATAATTAGAGAAAAGAAAAAAATGTAAGACACATGTCCAAAATTTTTTTTTTTATATTTTCAATATTTTCTCGCGCCAAAATGTTTCTCATATTAATGTCTATCTATTTTAAAATTTTCATAAAATTTTGGATCAAAAAATAATATTTTCCGAGTCTGTTTTATCAAATTTTGAGTAATTCCCCAACCAAAAAAAAAAAAAAAAAATTCAAAAATTCAAAAATTCAAAAAATGACCTCTCTAAAGTATACCGACTAGAGACATTGAATTTTCAATAATTCAAATAATATTATGAGGAAATACACTTAGAAAATGCGAGATATTTCCGAAATTCTATATTTAACCAAACCAAAAAAAGTGGTCTACTTAAAGTAAGTAGGTACACTCTAAATTAAAATATATTCTTAATAACTATACCCATGTGTGAGACCGAATGAGATCTGATAGGAAGAATAGATTTGGTGTCAACGTTTCTTCGGAGTAAACGAACCTATGATGAATATTTATAATATGATCGTCGTCGCGTCGTTCACGTCGAGGGAGAGAGACAGACGTGCGTAGGCCGCGTCGTCAAACGTCCAGTTCGGTTTGAACGCGTTGCTCAAAACGAATTTACCGAGTGAAAAAAAAAAAAAAAAAGATAATAAATAATAAAACTATAAAAAAAAAGTAACTTCGACTGCCTGTTGCGAACTGACTGACTGCTCGAATCTCGCGAAAAAACTATAAATCTAAAAGAAAAATTAAACGTCCCGCGAAACGATTGGTTTAAATGACCGAAATTAATATCTGTCTCGTAATTCGCTAGCGATGTGATATAATAATAATCGTACGCCATCAGTTATCGGCGGTGGTCAGCGAGTGTAAAGTAAAAATATATTGTTGGCGATTTTGACGTTTTGGCCTACTGATCTCACTAAATTAAAAGCTTGGAACAAAAAATAAATAAAAAGTGTGTTCTTCGCACGTCAGGTGAGATTGACTGTACTCTTGACGGATGTATTGAATTTAAAAGAAACGATAAATCATTTCTTCGATCAAAAAACGATTCTGAACGAAGCAAGTTAATAATATAAATATAAAATAGTAGGTTAGATAATAATACATATGTTTTTTACAAATAATTACTGTTATTTAATATGTAGTGTATACATAAACATATACATAATCCTTAACTTCACTAAAATATATTTAAAACTTTATAAAATTATTATATTATTAAATACAACCATAATAATCACATCAAATTTCAATAATTATTTCTCGAACACTATTGATGCGAAAAATATTTGAAAAATATATTTACTCAAACATTTTACATATTATTAACTGTCAATAGCCATATTCCATTATTCGGAGCCATTTTCCTTAATTATATTACGTTAATTGTTATTTATTTTTAAAATTATTTCGGTATAGTCGTTATTCACATGACTTATATACTAGACTTAGCGTTTTTGTCATAACAATAATTCCGGTTCTGTGTATTTATAGTGGGGGAAAATTATACATCATTGAAAACGTATTGAAAATTACACATATTATGTGTTGCATTGTTACCATTAGGCAGGTAATATCACATCAACGGCTTTCCCTGTGTAAAAAACATTTATATGATTAATAGTTATTATTCATACGAGATAGAAAACAGTTTATGTGATATTACTTCGTAAAAGAAGCACAACACCAATATTCTGAACTGTTTAAGTATAATTTTCTGGTCGAATTTCGACCACTTGGGCACCACTAGAGTATGAATAACTATACTAAAAAAGTTGATGAATGGATATAAAATATAATAATAGTAGCCAATCAATTTATTTTATCATTTTTTTCAAAATTTGTCTCTATGGCGTCCATTATTTTTCAATAAATGTGTTTCAAAGTATTTTTAAATTTTATAACTTTTAAGTTTTTATAAAGATTGGAATAAAAAAAAGGTAGTTGTCATGGCAAATTTGTCAAATTTTGAGTAGTTTTTCCCAATTTTTAAGAAAACTATTAAAAATTTCGAAAAATGACCTTTTAACAATTCCACTTAGAGACACGTTATCGTTCAAAAAGTTTCTGGTAGAAATTTTTTGAAAATTATTTCTATAGGAAAAAGTGTTTATAAAAAAAAAAATATATATACGTCGTTGTAAAACAATTTTAATTTAACAATTTTACAAATCTGTGTGTGTTTTTTTTCCGTATGTATGGAGACACTTTTTCTGGTAGAGATACAATCAAAAGTTTCGATCAGTAACTCTATTTATCGAAAATGTTCTTTAGATGATACTTTTATGAGGTTATTTTTCCAAATTCTCAATACTCATTCTAAACACAAGCCTAAATTACCCAAAAATTGACAAAAAACGGTAAAAAATCCGAATTTTCGTAAATTTGATTTTTTTTTTTTTTTAACATTACTTCCAAAATAATGAAGCTAGAAAGTTTAAACTTTCACCAACTACTAAAAATAGTTACGCGCATATTTTATAAAATTTCGAAAAACATTTGAGCAAATTTGAGGTAAGTACAGCATTTTGAAAATTTCGGAAATTTCTCGTTTTTTGTTAATTTTCAAAACATAAAATTTTAATGTATTGATATTAAGAGCTGAAAATTTAGTACAAACATATTCATATTATGTATTTCTAACGGCACTGAAAAAATCTCGAAAATCTTAAGTCACCTTTTTTTTTTATTTATAACCGTTGTAAGTTAGTATTTTGACAGAATTCATTAGTTTTACCATAAAATTACACACTTCAATACGTGTAAAAAATAATTGGTTCAACCGATCTATATGAAAGTCGGTATATAGATGTAGAATTACACTGCGAATATTTTGATGTAAAAAAAAAATTTAACGCAAGCGAATAATTAAAAATCTTACAAAGTTTTTATGGAAAAAAAATCGGAAAAAGTGCGAAAAAATATTAAATACTATAAATAAAAATAAACATTGAATTATTTTGTTACTAATTAATAATAATGGACTATTACTGGACATTTAAAAAAAATTTAATTAATTATATTCAACGTACTTATTATTGGAAAAAAGTTAACTCTATAAATAGATCAAAAACCCAGGGATTCCCGAAAAAAGATGAAAATGCCAATTACACTAATAATAATAACTAATAACTACGCATTTTCGAGAAAAACAAGAGTGTTACGCAATATATTTACGTTCCTATTTTGAAAAATAAGAAAATAATTCACCTTTTTTTTTTAATTATGTACTTAAGAAAATAACTGAATCCGTTCCATTCGTTCCCCGAAAAAGGAGTCGCGCGATTCCTGGAACCGTTCCTTTTTGTGAACAACACGGAGAGCAATAATAACGCGTCGTCGATTTATTAAACCGTTTACTAAACGGAAAAGACGACGCGCAGTTAAGTTTGATTGAACGTTGTTTTGCTGCGATAATTTTATTTGTTAACGTTTAACGGACAGAGACAGAGTTTAATAGAGAGAAGAAAGTAGTACGACGATAGAGATGGATACATAACACTTACTGCTTTTCGATTATTTCTTTTCAAAAACCTATGAAAATCCGATGACTTGTTGCTTTTTATAGAATTCAATGCCCACCGTCGTGGTAAACAGAGACAGTATATTTTGTTTGTAATATTATTCTTACAGCCGGTGTGTAATACGCGCGTGATATTCGTAATTTGTGTTGAGACGACGTCGTCAGTCGTTCGCAATTCGCTCGCAGGACGCGTTTATTCTATTCAGATTTAATTGTCCTAATTGATTGTTAATTCAAAAATCGACTGCAAACCAAAACGTCTGTGTTACGGTTCATCTATAGCGTTATAGTTTTTTTATTTTTTTTTTTTTTTTACCCAGAATAATATTGCCTTGTCATGCAAGTCGTGTATAGTCGTGTATTTTGCAGCATTGCTGTTGTAGTTGTACAACACCAGTGGAACGTATTTTTTCATTTACAGATAAACGTTTATTGTAATACTAAGATTTGTTTGTATGTTTTAAATCAATATAATAATATTCATTGTTTTATTCATTTTACTTTAAAGTTTTAATCTTAGTTTTTTTATGCTGATGGAATAATGATCTAAATAATTTTTTTACTTCTATTCTAGGCCATAATATTATTAATAATTACTTATTTTTGTATCTTTCGAAAATATTCTCTCTTTTTCTCTCTCTCTCTCTCTCTCTCTCTGTATCAAAATTAAAATAAAATATAATCTCGTAAGTATAAGTACATTTTGACTGTATATTTTATTTTCCTTTATTTATATGTATTATATTTTGTGAAATGTATACTGTATGCTGCTTTTACCCCTCTTGAATTCTCTCCTCAAATTTAAATTCTGGGTCTATTTTAAATTCTAATATATTATTTATACCCCTAAAGGATTACCAAGTTACTATACAAATATATAGATAGTAACAATAATAAACAGATAAATATTTATAAAGCCCAAAAGAAAAACTACACCCTTTGGTTTTATAATAAATAAAGGCCACGGGGATTTATAGTACAGGGGTGGCCAAATTTTTCTGTGAGCACACATTTCCTTTGGAGACTGGCTACTTAAATTACAATTGTACACTATTGTTTATTCGCACGTCACCGTTATTAAAAATTTACTATAAATAATCATAAAAACATACTGAAAGTGTAAATGTAAGAAAATTAAATATTCATGGGTGATTTGGCATTACATAATATTTTCTATATCTTTTTTGAAATAAATTAATGCGTCGTTGGTAAGTAGATAAAAATCTGGAGATCTGGAGTACAGATAATCGAAAATTCGATTGAATATTATATTCTAAATAATTTTAAACTCGATGGATGACGACGATATATACCTATTTAATAATTTTCATATTTCGCTTCGAGTAAATATTGAAATGACCTAAAACTTGCTTATGTAGAACTACTAATGTAGTAATGTGTACAGTAATATCCTATAATATCAATATAAATATAAAAATTAAATTAAAAACCATTCTAAGTGCATTTTATAATATCATTTTTGGTATTTTGTATTGCATTTTTTTGCATTTTAAGTGCATGTTTCATTGTTTTTTTTTTTTTGACATTTCTAATACATTTTTTAAGATTTTTTTTAGTGCATTAAATTCACAGCCCTAATCGTGTGCATTGTTTTTTTTTTTTTTCTTATTTTCATATAATACTCTCTATACCGGATGTCAGAAAACAAGTAGCCTACACTTCCTTTTTTGTGCAAACGATCATAATCGCAATATCGAAAAAAAAAAAAAAAAAATTGGCGACAGTCCATATTTTCAAATATTTTGACCACCCGACAGCATGCGTAGAGCTTCACGTACTTGTATGGTATTATTAAATCCACAGCGGAAGTAAACATGTCACTCGATACACGGACCGTATGCGACGAGTTTTTAAATCCCGAGAAGGGTTAATAATACTGATGTAACCTCCTAAGTGTTATATAAGAACATTGAATATTTTAAGGCTTTTCGGATAAGTAATTATTATTTTAGTAGAGTCCGGATGTTGATGATCCAAAAACATAGAAAATGCTCTTCGCTCTTCGGGTCAGATACTCTTTGGGTGGTGGATGTGTCGAATTTTAAAGAAACGTATAAAATCACTTCTTCGACTATTGTCGATCTGAAGCCAAAGGAAGTTAATAGATTATTGACAACAATAAAAATGTCGTCATTTTCAACACACTCTCCAAGAGTATCCGACACACGAAAAGCGAAGAACACCCATGGTGCAAAGTATGTCCGGCTTTATGTGTTCGATACTTTCTTTTACTACTTATCTTTGCTTTACTTTACTTATTATTGTTAAAACGTGTGTGGTGGCATCAATTTTATTAACCTAAATTAATTTTTATTTTTTAAAAGATTTCTGTTAAATACAACATTTTTTTGATTACAATCATTATCCATATGGTATCGGATTCAAAGGTTTCTCCCAATATTTAAATTTGTATCATGTGTAAATTGGTTCACTGTCGACTATCGAGAAATTTTAGAACATAAAAAGTAATTCTATACAAAATAATGTTTTTTTCGATATTTATTTTGATTGTTATTAGTTATATTTAATCAACATGTACAATCAAAAGTGCATGTCATACGATTTAATGACTAAATGTGTTTGTACATTGTCAAAAAGTAACTATATAAAATTATAATATTGTATAACCTTCTCGAATAAAACATTGTAATATTAATATATTATGAAGTAGATACTTGGGTACAAAGAATTCTTTAAAAACAAAAAAAAAACTGATAAACGGGAGAGTCGGGAACATATTATTATGTTTATTTCTATAAAATAATTTGATGCGTATATTGCTCAACAGTATATTCACCAAGAGATATTAAAATTTTTATACAAAAGTTAAATTATATCATATTTAATTATTATATAGTATATGAATAAAAAACCGGAGATACTTCGCACGACGGGTGGTATTCTCTTGACGGGCATATTAAATTTTAAAGAAACGATAAATCATTTCTTCAGTAAAACGATTCTGAATAAAGGAAATTAATAATAATATAAGAAAAAAAAATGTCCAAAATTTTTTTTCACATTTTCAAAATTTTCTTGCGCCAAAATCTTTTTTATAGGATTTTCTATCTATGTTTAAATTTTCATAAAATTCTGATCAAAAAA
>JAIPRM010014758.1:0-10560 GCA_025469315.1 Stegophylla sp. TES_Ste_2020
AAGAATTGAGAAATTCAAAAAATGACCTCTTAAAAGTGGAGGAAAATCCGGTTTCAAAAAGTTATTGATCGAAACTTTTGGACAAGTATTTCCATACGAAAAGTTGTACACAGAAAAAAATAAATAAAAAATAAACATCATTGTAAAAACACTAGCTTCTTCACTTCGTTCAGAATCTAAAAATTATGTGACTGGTATCTAGGTATCGTCGGGTGTCTTTATCGATATTCCGCTATACTGGGAGGCAAGATAAGAATATTTATATAAATATAATGTAGGTATAAGAATTGTGGATAAGATAATATTATTTCATCTACTGTTAGCGTATAAAATAAATCCCATATTATAAGTTAGTAATATATTTTTGAATTTAAATTTTAGGCCAAAAATGACCTAAAAACCTATAAAATGCCCTAAAAAAAAAAAAAATGATAAAAATGACCCAAAAATCAAATATTGTTAAAAAAAGCAAATTCGGTCAACGCCATCCATATATATTCAATAGTTAATCCGTTCGGGTTAAAGAGCACAACAAATAAATAAATAAATATCGAAATAATTAATTCCGAGTTCATCGTCGCCCGAAGTGGTTGCCTGTATTTTGTAAAGCGTTGGTCCCCGGGTACGGTTACTCTCGATGCCAATTACGCGCTTTTATACTTTTCCGTGTTTTCCGTGGGTGTGATTCGCATTTTTATCGTTATGTGAGTCGTTCTTTTTTTTTTTTGTAATTCGTTGTAAACTAACATAACTTTTAGCAACAAAAATCTCGTTACCTTTTATTTATCAAATAATACGGATTGTACTGATTACAATAGTTATCGTTCACGTTGCGTTGAAAATGCAATTTTTTTTGCTGATAAGAGCTTATAAAAGGCATTTTTAGTAAATTTCCGGAGTATAATATACTTGAACTACATTCAAATAATCATTTTCTATGTAAACTGCACCCGATTATAATTTTGTTCAAAAAGGGTATGGCTGGAGTGGATGTTTTCGCGCACATGCCTTAAATTGTTGATTTTTATTCAACATTCTTTGCGATATTTTTTATAAATGGGATCATGTTTTTTATCATATTTTATTTTTATGTTTTTACAATGATGTTTATTGTTATTATTATTTTTTTTCTGCAAACACTTTTTCGTATGAAAATACTTGTCAAAAAGTTTTTGCAACAACTTCCAGCAACTTTTTGAAACTGGGTTTGCCACTAATTGGTACTTTAGAGAGGATATTTTTCGAATTTCTCAATTTTTTACTATTTTTTATTTTTTATTCATTTATTTATTTATTTTTTTGGGGGGGTGGGGGTAGGGAAAGTTCCCAAAATTTGAAATTTTGCTCGAAATTTAATGAAAATTAAAACATTGATAGGACAATGAAATGAGTAACATTTTGGTGCAAGGAAATTTTGAATATGCAAAAAAAAAATTTGGACATTTTTCAGCACTTCTTTTTTCTTATTAAATTTTTTTTTCTTTTTCTGTATTTATTATATGAAGAAAGTAAAGTAAAGTAAAGTAAAGCAAAGTCAAGTAAAGTATAGACAAGAAAACCGGACATACTTTACACCTCAATAATTATTCTTCGCACTTCGGGTTAGATACTCTTGGTCGGTGTGTTGAAAATGACGACTATTATTGTACTTTATATTATTCACTTCCTTCGTTGAGAATCGTCTAGTCGAAGAAATAATTTATCGTTTCTCTAATATTCTACACACTCAACAAGAGTATCTGATCCGAGGAGCGAAGAACACCCGTAGTGCGAAATATGTGCGGTTTTCTAATCTCAAGGTCAAAATTGTAACCATTCATCAGGGGGGAATGAATACAATTTCGATAAATTGTGGTAACGACTTTGCTTTGCTTTGGATAATGTGTTGAGTATTACTAGATTACATTGTATGAAATTGAAACCATCGAATAAATTTTTGGAGAG
Source organism: Stegophylla sp. TES_Ste_2020 (assembly GCA_025469315.1). NCBI lineage: Eukaryota > Metazoa > Arthropoda > Insecta > Hemiptera > Aphididae > Stegophylla > Stegophylla sp. TES_Ste_2020. The sequence continues at coordinate 1,945 of JAIPRM010014758.1, forward strand.
GGGTAGGGCTTACACCAAATTCCAGACAACCCTGTCGTGGTGCCGCCTACTGCAGGTTGACGCCAACCAACAACACTAATAGTCTGAATTTCCCAACTTGACCCAACTCGAGTAATCCGGGAATTCAGCTCAGGTTTCGGCACAGGGTGTCGTGGAACGACAAGTATGACGACCGCGTCAAAACGTCTTCGACCGCATGCACATGCACCCCAACGTCCGCCGTGTACCATCTGCAGCGGACGTGAAATAAAAAATAAATATAGTTTGAATAAAAAAAACCCACGGGATGTGCGGGATGCGTTTTAGCACAATCTAAGTTCTACTGTCTGATTATTTTTTGAGTCTGGGAAAAACGATTGTATTTATTATGTTAAAATAATATCCTCATCGAATTATTTAATAATTTTCATATTTTAATGCGTGCTTACGATGACAATTAAAATTAATAATTATAATTAACTCAATATTTTAATAAAATGTTTGTTGTACAATTTCTTTTCATCGAGACATTAAAAAAATTGATATAATATTTTAACTCTTATTGGAATCGTTTAGATCGCTCATAGTTCTTTGGTATGTCGAAGAGAATATATATATATTTTTTAAATTATTATCAAATAATTATGGAAAAATATAGTGATTTTTTTTACGACTTTTATAACGCGTTTAGATTGGAAGTATTATTTCTATTGTTGCATTTCTTCTCGGAATTATCCAAAATCATTAGTTATCGATTTAAAGTGGCCATTTCCTAAAACGACAATATATCATGAAGTTCTCTCTTCAAAATTGTAAATTTCAACCTACACGTTTATTTGAATTCTCGTTTAATATAGTAATGAAATATTAAATTTCGATTTCAATAGTTCAAAAGTATAAAGTTCAATGCTGTTAAAATATTACTTTTTAATTTTTTTTTACGAAATTTTCTTTAACGTGCATGATGTTGTGTGGTTAAATAAATTAAAACAGCATCTTCTAAGAACGGGACAAAAAGTACCCCGTTTAAAGTTTGTCGGGACTAGGGGATATAATGCTCGAATAGGGGTAGTCCCTTTTAAAACCCTATGTTATTTATACAAAAACATCTAAAAGTAGTAAGCGTTTGGATGTCGCTTTTTAACGACATTCTTCAGCGAGTTTTGAGTATGTAAAATATTACAATTTGAAAACACCAAAATGACTGAATTGAAAATAAAATGTCGTAAAAAACCAGCAAACAAACACAGATTTTAGATTCTGAACGAAGTGAAAAAGCTAGTGTTTTTACAATGATGTTTATTTTATTTTATTTTTTTTTCTGTGTACAACTTTTCGTATGGAAATACTTGTCCAAAAGTTTCGATCAATAACTTTTTGAAACCGGATTTGCCTTTAGATTGTACTTTAAAAAGGTCATTTTTTGAATTTCTCAATTCTTCAATTTTTTTTTTTGTTTGGAAAAAACTACCCAAAATTTGACAAAAACGACTCGGAAACCATCATTTTTTGATCCGAACTATATAAAAATTTAAACATAGATAGAAAATCATATAAGAAAGATTTTGGCGCAAGAAAATTTTGAAAATGTGATAATAAAATTTTGAACATTTTTCTAACATATTTTTTTCTCAATTAATTTTTATATTATTAACTTCTCTCGTTCAGAATCGTTTTATCGAAGAAATGATTTATCGTTTCTTTAAAATTCCAATACACCCGTCAAGAGAATCCCACACGTCGCGCGAAGTATGTCCGGATTTTTGTTATAATAATATTATCCATCACTATAGCTATTTAAAATATCACGTTTTATCCGTGTCTCGGTTATGATGTTATGACGTGGCCTGGATGCTGACACGTAATTAAGTACAAGTGTACTTGCGTAAAGTCGGACGAAACTTTGCAATCAATAATTTTTTAACGATCTTTGTACTTACACCGTTCTGTACGTTGTGATGTCTAACATTGCCCGGAAATCACGTAAACGGGAAATGTTTGGCTGACGTTTCGTTAAATGAAAATATATGTATAGAGAGAGTTTTGATTTTAACTAGTTCAAAGTTCAAACGAGAACGTCTTATTGTTTAAAGTTAGAATAAAATATCGAGGAGAAATTTAATTATTTGCGAAACAAAAATCATTATTAATATCCGGGTCCACGGTTTATGATTTATTAAAAATTAATTGTATTTATTTTTGTAATTCTTAGAGCTATTTAAAACAATTTCTGAATATTGTTATAATTAAATTTTTTATAAGTATATTTACTAATATTAATTTTCAATAGAAAAATGTGTCGAATTTCATATATGTATCAGTTAATTATTATAGTTATTATATGTATCTAAGTATACAGGGACGGTGCTAAGAAATATAAGTGGTGGAGAGGGGGGGGTGTAATTGTAAAAATGCCGACTACAAATATTGTTTCGAAATATATAAATTAGCAAAAAAGAAAAATAAGGTCTTTTTGTTAATTTTTCCGATTTCATTCCGCATAATTTCCAATTTGTCGAATGACTAAATTATTCCTTTCAAATAAGCAGAAAAAAAAAAACCAAAAAGAATTACATTAATTTGCCGACTGGATCCAAAATGCAAAATGTTAAATTTTAAAATTTCATAAATAATTTAAGTGGAGGAGTGTCATCACACCCCTCCACACCGTCTCTAAATTCGGCCCTGTAATACGCAGAACATAAGACTTTATAATATTATAATAATAATTATAAATTAAAGACTTTCAAATATGTGGTTAAAAAGTTAAAAAGTTTAAAATTATTTAACTGCATCTGGTTGGTAAAATATAATTATTCAATATAAATTTCATGTGTTTATCATGTGTCAGATAAATATTCGTATCATTAATTGAAATTTCCAAGTGGTTATTTGTTTTCGATTATACGCCGCGTTGTTTGCACGATATAAAAATTCTATTACGCAAATAATTATTTACTAAATAAAAAACAACATCGGTAGAAAGAAAAATTAACAAAAAAAAAAAAAGAATATATATTTATGTATTTTGAACTTTAATGTGTTCGAATGAATAAGTCATATCATAAATATACTATTGCGAGTATTTTCAAATAATTTGCCGTAAAGTCAATGAGTAAAGCGACGAACTTAATTCGATTGAACTGACTCTAGTTCATAATGTAAATTATGACGTAATTAATAAATTTTACGTATGTGTTTTGTAGATGGTAATCCTGACGCGGAAGACGTATTCGACGACGAAGATCTCATGCCACCATTATCTCCTACAGGTGAGCAAAAAAAAAAAAAAATAAAATAAAATAAATTTACCAGACATCATAGAACTATCGATTTTTTTATCTTCACAGATGTTTGCATGTATGTATATGTGTACGCTATAAACATATATACATGTATACATACAGGGTGATTTTTTAAGCGTGTTCACCCCCATTTTTGGCCGTAAAAATGCAAAATTTAGGATTTTTTTTTCCGGAATGTTCAAGTCACTATAAAATCCAATATTTTTCATAACTCATTTTTTTCGTGTCACCTTACGGGTTAGTGTCCTGTGGAGATACAAACTTTATTTTTTCAAATTATATTCGGGTTATTTTTTTGTGAATTTTGATGTATTGAAATTAAATGTTTGAACGAGTAGTTTTTGACATATTCAAATTTAAATATTAAGGAAAATTGTCACTTGGGCACATATTTTAATTTTTATTCTTACTAGGTAAATGAGATAAGACGACCTGACTAATTAATATTTTGTAAATGTAAAATTTAATCTCGTACACACGACATGATATCTATGAACATTTTTACTAATTATTTCTGATTCAAGGTTAATCGAGTAGATTTATAATAATTACGAACTACGTACGTAACTAAATAATATGTCCCCTCCCTATTGATAATTTTCCTTAATATTTTAATTTGAATATGTCAAAAACTACTCGTTCAAATTTTAATTTCAATACATAAAAAATTCACAGAAAAATAACCCGAATATAATTCCGTAATTAAAATAGAGGGTAGTCATATGAAAAAAGAAAGTTTGTATCTCCACAGGACACCACCCTTAAGGTGACATGAAAATAATGAGTTATGGAAAAAGTAACTTGAACATTCCGGGGAAAAAAAAATCCCAAATTTTGCATTTGTACGGCCAAAAATGGGGACGATCACGCTTAAAAAAATCACCCTGTTTATATAACTCTCGGCGTATGTCGAAATTCTCCTCTACATATATACGCGTCTCCCAGCAGCCACGTGAATAAAATCCCAGGATTTTCAAGTCACTCCCGCAGGTGCTAGGGGGATTTTCGGTATCCCTTGGGGGCCAGCTGTAACACAAAGAAACGAGGTGCGGGAAACCCATTTTGCAATTTCCACTCCTGCCCATTCACCTCCCCCCCGACCACACCGGGACAACGAGGTTGCGTTTCAACTAAATTGGCCGCTTTTCACGCGGTATTTCCACGGTTCATACGTGTTTCATTATGCCAATGGGAACGGTTTGTTCTCGATCTCCCTCTCTCCCTCTTTCCATTTCCTTCTTCTCTACTATCCCTCCTCGTTCTCTCTCTTCGACCGTTCTCTGTTTCCACTATTGCCTATCTGGCCGTCTCCCCCTGTCCACATTCTCCAAAATCCCCTTCTCATATACCTCGCCCTTATATCCACGACTCTTCGTGTCTGTCCCACTCACACTCTCTTTTCTTCACATCGTTTTGCTTCGTTTGCAGGTACAGATATACAAAAGTTGACTAAGAGTAAAAGAAAAAATAAAATAACCATTAAAAGTCCATTTAAACGATTTTCATAATATTTTTTTCTATCGTTTATTATGGAACGAAAAAAAAAAAATATGTATAATATACACAGACCCGGTGTAATATTATCTCGAAATGATGTATACGTTTATGTATACGTATAGAGAGAGAGAAAGGGAAAGAGAAAAAGCGAGACTGGCGGATGGGTGTGCGGGAAGGGGGTAACCGGAGAGAGATGCCGTTTCAATTACAGTGCGAAGAGATAAGAAGAAAAAGAGGAGAAAAAAAAACCATTGGGAGACTGTCGGTGTGCGGTGATGGCGTGGCGGCGGGTAGTGAAACTTACCTTTTATGCGAGGGGGTTATGGTTCTCGAGGGGTTTGCCGACTAATCAGAGTTTTTCTTGTGCGTTTTCTCTTTTTCTCGGGCCATACCCTTACTACGGCACGCAGAGGCAAACGACTCGGCGGCGGCGAGCAAGTCAATATTAGGTATGCGCCTTGTGGTATCCCCTTGGGGGCGCCGTGCCCCGCTTTCGGCGCCTGATTAATTGTATCCCCCGCATTCTCGAAAAGCAAAGTTTTATGCCCTCTACAACCCTTTCACCCTGAAATCTATTACGATTTTAAATATATTTTAGAGATCGTTACTTTACACTACTACTGGGTCTTTCTGAATAACGTTTGTTTTTCATTTCTTCGCGATGTTCTACTATTTTTGTTTTGTACTTTTTTTAACCGAAAATTTCATTATAAAAAAGGTCGGACATACTTTGCACGATGGGTGGGATAGAATCCTTGACGGGTGTATTGAATTTTAAAGAAACGATAAATCATTTCTTCAATAAAACGATTCTGAACGAGGGAAGTTAATAATATAAAAAATAAATGAGAAAAAAAAATGTTAAAAAATGTCCAAAATTTTTTTTTTCACGTTTTCAAAATTTTCTTGCTCCAAAATCTTTCTTATATGATTTTCTATCTATGTTTAAATTTTCATATAGTTCGGATCAAAAAATTATGGTTTCCGAGTCCTTTTTGTCAAATTTGGGGTAGTTTTTTCCAAAAAAAAAAAATTGAAGAATTGAGAAATTCAAAAAATGACCTTTTTAAAGTACAATCTAGAGGCAAATCCGGTTTCAAAAAGTTATTGATCGAAACTTTTGGACAAGTATTTCTATACGAAAAATTGTACACAGAAAAATGAAAAAAATAAACATCATTGTAAAAACACTAGCTTCTTCACTTCGTTCAGAATCTACAAATAATGATAATATGCGAAATAACATCTTTTACTGGTAAATATAATAATTAGTGATTAGTGACTACGTCATATATAACAATATTATAATGATATTATATTGTTAGTAAAACTATAATGCAAGTATGTGGTATAGTAAATTAATATCAATAATAACACTGTTCTATTGTTAAAGTTCTCGTGTAAATAATATCTATCATGGATTTTTGGTTTCTTAGTTAAAATAACGGTGTGTGTTAGACGTTAGTGTATTATTGAATTTTCTATAATGTCAAAACAAATGTACGTGTGTTTCGTAACGTACTAATATTATAAATGTAATATTTATGTAATTTTTTAATTATATGATAAGTATCTTAAATGGTTTTCGGATTAATTCGTAGTCTTTAATATTGTCAATATACTGAAAATTAGCAAACACTCGGAGCGCTTTTCTGTATAAGTGAATAATAATATTGTGTATTATTATTATTATGAAAACAAAATTGGAATAACTTGCCGAAAAAAAAAAAAATAATAATAAAAAATTAGATTAAGAAGGTAAAACTAATACTGTTGATGGTAATTTAATTATTAAGTAAACGACGAGAGAGCGAGATAATTAAAAATTAAATTCCATCTCCGGAGCTGATGGGGGGAGGGGGAGGGGGAAAAAAACTATAAAAGATCAATACTATAAAGTACAAGGACTGGACGTATATAGGTCACGTATAAATGCGTGATGGTATGAGATAAACGGAGCCATAAGAAAGTTTCAGAGCAAACACCGATGAAAATGTGAATACTCTGAGAGCATTATATAGTGGTACTTTGAAGGCGCGGCAGTAGTTAAAATGTCGGCTCTCTTAAACAGAAGTAAATGCGATAGGCCGACTACTCCAGACGATGTTCGACGTGAGATAAAACCGTAAAGATGGATTGTCAAACAAAATGTCCGCAGGTTAGATGAAATTCGATATAAATTAATAACATAATTTTAATTATAATAGCTCAGCATTTTATTTAAATGTTCGTAGTACGATAAAAGTTTGATGTTCGGCCAATACGACTCGCTGGTATTATCTATACTATATATTCTTTTCTATCTTTTTTCATGATAATCGTTTAAAGAAGGTGTAGGATTTAACAGAGACTCTGAGGTCATCGGTAGCACTCGAAAAGGTCGAATTAAGTTCCACTGACCGTGATAGCCAAGATATAAAATGTTTTCTTATACCTTATTTTATATTATGTGTCTTGAGTTTGTGGATGTTTACTCGTGACAGTGGCTATTGTATTGGCTTGTAGAAAATTCATGGGGTAAATTATTATTATTAATACAGTAACTCGTATTTCGGTACTTATATATAAGTAAGATTTATAATATAATATATTTATATTTATAGGATCCAGTATGATACGTAAGTAAAATAATGATTTAAATCCAGAAAAAAATTTTTTCTTAAATTTTGAATTAATTACTGAATATTTTAAATAACTCTCTTAGGAATGATAATCAAGAAAGTTAACATGCCAACTGTCAGTCGGTAAACGTTTTTTAATTATGAACTGTATTAATCTAAATAAAATATGGGAAGATTGGTCCATAATTAAGAGCCTATCTATTGATCCATTATGTCATCGATTAATTGTCTTTAGAGTATAGATACCAGATGAATTGTTGACGCGTAAAGGAAAATTAGTGAAAAATCGAGAAAACCTGGTAAAAACTGACGTAAAATCGATTTTCACAAAATAAAGTTTAGCTATTCCATCGTAACTCCGAAAATAACGTTGCTGGAAAGTGAAAACTTGAAATTTTCACTGATTTATAAACAGTAACGTTACTCGGAGTTCGTAATAATTAATAGTATATAAGCGGAATATACGGAATGACAAATTCTACGATTATTTTTTCTGTAGGCTGTATAACAGGCGTTTAAATTTCAACTAATTACCTATAAGAACGCAAATAATAATTAACGTGATCTTTAGGCGCAACGGTCGATTAAAATAATATAAGAGTATCACAGTGTTTTGTCTCGCTCACCCGTCACACAGAAAAACCGATAAACACGCCCGCCCGATGATGTTAACAATAATCATTAGGGCCCGGAACTTGATGATCTAAAAATATGTAAAAAATGCATAAAATGATATTAAAATGTTAAAAAAATGACATTAAAAATTTATATATTTACAATTTTTAAACTCGGAAAAAAAAGTATTAATCAATTAATAATCTAGTGAAATTTCTTTTTTGTCAAAATTCTTGAAGTACTACAGTAAAAATGAAATTAAACATTTATGTTTTATGTTTTATAAACTTGAAAAAAAAAAAATGTAAATACTCTTGAGGATTCTACAAATTCTAGAAATGTAGAATTTCTACTTTTCTTAAAATATTGTTTTTCGTCTACTCTGGAAAAAAAATAAATATCATACCTTCTAATTGTATTTGCAAATAAATGAACAAAATGTAGAAAAATGAAAAAAATGCACCAAAAATATTAAAAAAGTCGGACATACTTCGCACGATGGGTGTACTTCGCACGACGGGTGGTATTCTCTTGACGGGCGTATTAAATTTTAAAGAAACGATAAATCATTTCTTCAGTAAAACGATTCTGAACAAAGG
>JAIPRM010014759.1:0-10559 GCA_025469315.1 Stegophylla sp. TES_Ste_2020
ACCAATAAATAAAAAATATAATGTACAAACTAATATAAATAATTTAAGCTTTTGTTATTTTATATTAAATAAAGTTGTTGACTTAATTTACATTTGTACTTGTTTTTGTGTATATTTTTTTAATATAAAAATTTGAAATGTATCCAAAAATATGTATTTAGGTACTCCCTATCACTTCCCGAAAACGCCATTTCAATACAAGGTCATGCACCTGAGATATTTAGTGGTACCTTAAATCGTGATCACACTGTATATATATATATATATATATATATATATATGTATATAGATACTATTTAAATTCTTGGTGTGAACTATGAAAATATATGACTAATTACTAAGTAGAAAAACTAAAAATTATGAATTATAAGGGCTAGTTCACATGGAGAGCGTTAAATGCTCTCCATGTGAACTAGCTCTAATTTAATATTTAATATTATTGTCAATTCGAATTTATTTTTTGCTGATAACAATGATTAATGATAAAATATATGGATGAAAAAAACATAATGTTAATAGTCCTCCATGAAATGGCCCAAACTATGTTCTTTCTCACTCACTCTATTCCGTCCCCATGAGTGATAGACGGGGCGGTGTGGTAGACGCAGTCCATTAGTTAATAGGTCTATGGTGGCCGCCGTCTAGGTTTCTTATTTTGAATAGAATATAGTATCTATTATGTTTATAATATTTAAACAATTTCCTTTAGTTTTATTTATGTTTTAATAATAATGCTAAAAAACTATTTTCATATAATAAGAAAGAAGACATATGACTAGCGTTCAATCCTCTATACGACAAGAAAATAAAAATTCAAATTTACTTAGTATAAGAAGACGTTTAAATTTTGATAATGGGTATTCTTATAAAGGTAACAGTTTAAATTATTTGTAAAAATTTTAAATATTCTAAATTTAGTCTATAACAATTTAAAATATAGGATCAAGTGACCTAGTAAATAAAAATGTTCATGTTGTGGTGAAGACACCGCTTAATAAAATTATCAAAGACACTTCTCACTTGTCGAATGAAATGTCTGGATGTGAGCAATTTTTTAAATTAAATATTTGCCTATTTTTGCATTGTCTTAATAATAAAATTCTACAGGTCCACTTAAAGCAACAAAGTTTGATCGCAAAAGTTCAAATAAAATTTATAAGTCAGTTTTCAAAAAAAACAGTGTAAACAAGGAACAAACAATAATATCTAAATCAGATTCTGATCAAAAAATTAAAAGGTCATCAGGTACTTACTATCATACTATGAGTAATTATTATTTTTTAAATGAATTATATAGAAAATTTTCATAAAATTAAAATTTAATGAGTACCTAATATAACCATTTTTCTTTCCATATATTATATATGTTAAGAGTATGATATTCAAAAAGATACTGCAGATGAAATTTTTATACAAACCTCATCATCACCTTTCAAAGTGACAGACAATAATGTTTCTTATTCAGTTAATGAAAATTTTCAACGTAAGTGTTTTTCTGTTGTAACTTAAAACCTAGGTAAACTTATTTGTATCGTGTCAATATTTTGTTACACTTTATTTTTCTTGGTTATTTTAGTAGGTATACCATACAAAAAATCTAAATTGATTCATGAAACACCACATGGATATCAGAAATTGGTTAGATCAAACAAGAACGAAGAAGAGATGGCAATTAAAGTTAAACCACAATATACTAATAATTTCTCAAATAAATGCAAATCAGGTATCAAATCATACAGACATATAATTTATAAATTATAATAATTATTCATACTTATTTATAATAATTGTACAAAAGATGTTTGTGTTGTAATGTGTATATTATTATTCAGCTTATTTAGGATGTATTAATAACTGTAATTAGTAATTGTTTTCTACTTGTATTTAGAGTTTTATATCCAAGAAAATGTAGACAACATCTGCATTCAAACAAAGTCATCACCTTTTGAAGTCACAAGTAATAATGAGAAACATTTATTTGATGAAGAAGTAACTCAGAAATTTTCTTGTCAAAATGAAAGAGATAAATTAGTGACACCTCTTTCATTTCCTAACAGACCAAAGGGATTATCATCAGGTACATGTAACATAATTTTAAATAAGTAATACTAATACTTAGATTTGCTGTATACTGGTATAGTTGCAAATTAAGTAGTTAAAAGTAAAATTATTGAAGTTACAATTAGTTAATTAGTTTCATGTGGGTTTTTAAAAGCTTAGTTCCTGAGTAGCCAAAATTGGAGTTTTAAGGCTCAAAACTCTCTTGTTTTTGCTAATTTAGATAAGATATATGGTTGTGGTTTGTTTTTAATAATTTATTTATATGCTATAAATACTTGGGTATAACTTATATAATACTGTAACTTCTGAAAGTCGGGTAACTTGTTTTATACATTTTAGATTCTGAACGAAGTGAAAAAGCTAGTGTTTTTACAATGATGTTTATTTTTTTTTTTCTGTTAACACTTTTTAGTATAGAAATACTTGTCCGACAGTTTCGATCAGTACCTTGTTGAAACCGGATTGGCCTTTAGATGGTATTTTAGACAGGTCATTTTTTAAATTTCTTAATTTTTCAGTCTTTTTTTGGGGAAAAACTACCTGAAATTTGACAAAAATGACCTGGAAACTATCCTTATTTTATCCAAACTTTATGAAAATTTAAATATAGGTATCGGATAATATGATTGATATTTTGGCGCAAGAAAATTTTGAAAATTCAAAAAAAAAAAATTTCGTTAATTTTTTTTCCACTTCTTTATTTATAAGATAAAAAAAAAGGAAAGGAAAGTGAAGTAGTAAAGTAAAGATAAGTAAAGTATAGACAAGAAGCCGGACATACTTCACACCATGGGTATTCTTCACTATTTGGGTCAGATACTCTTAGTGGGTGTGTTCAAAATAACTATTATTGTTCTTTATATTATTATATTTAACTTCCTTCATTCAGAAACGTTTTATTGAAGAAATGATATATCATTTCTTTAAATTTCTACACACCCGCCAAGAATATTTGACCCAAAGAGCGAAGAATACCCGTGGTGCTAAGTATGTCCGGCTTCTTGTCTATACTTTACTTATCTTTTATTTTCTTTACTTTACTTTACTTTTTTTTTTTTTTTAATATTGTTCACTTTTGGTTTCAGATGTGATGCATAAAATACTAAGAGTGGTTCTAAGAACAAAAGATGCTGTTGAAGAAAACCGTGAACGTTTGGAAAAAATTGAAAATTATTTAATAAGTTCAGAGTTCAAGAATCAAGAAATTGTACAGTGTGAATTGCAGGAAGCTGACCATATATTTTTAAATTATCTGCCTATTAAAAATGAACAACAATTAGATGAATTTGAAAGAAAGTTAAGCGAAAGAACATTCAGATCTTGTGTTGTAAGTTATTTTAATCAACAAAATACTGAAAATTTTATTTTATTATCATTTTTTACAATGAAATTTGGTTTTATGTTTCAGATTACTGAAATTAAACGTTTATCAAAAAAAGATTTAGTGCCTACCGTACGTGAGATTTTACGACAAGTTTTTCATGATGATTTATTACAATATTATAGTTATGTTGGACAAAAAGGAAAAAAAATATTTTCGTCGTTGGATACATGTAAAATGATTATGGGTAATCCTTTTACATCTCTTTTTTTTATAATGAAAATTGAATTTTGAATTGGTTTAAAATAAAAAATTTTTGCTTATCCATAAAAAATCACATTATATCTGATTTAATTTTCAAAACCTTAATATACCTTATTAAGGTAAAAAAAAAAAAAAAAAAAAATTGTTTTTAGTATTACTTTTATTTTTATGCTTGAATTTATTGAAATATATACAATTTAAATGATAATTATTAAGTATGAATATATTTCAGTGTTATTATTTTAATTTTATTTAGTATTATTTAATGTAATAAAGTGAGTGTGTTGAATAATATATAGGGTGTTCCCCGAGAGAAGGCAATTCTAGATGTGAGTACCATCACGGATTACACCACCGACTCATGGTCCTGGTGGCGTTTTACCGAAAGTGCTTGCAATAGAATTGTGATGAGAATGCGCAGCAATAGACTAGTTTTGTGCGCCGTCTAGGTGTATTGTCTTGGAGAACAGTCTATTTGTTACATGCAAATTTTTCTTTTTATTTAACTCTATGTATTTTTCACTACATTTTCTAAAATCGTTTTTATACATTTTGTACATTTTCTATTGGTTAGTCATTTAAAACTCCATAAGCATAATGAATTTACTATTTAATATATTATTTATAATATTATGTTAAATTTTATGTAGAGTTTCATTGATTATTATTAACTTATGTTATAAAAGCTGTGAAAAAAATTAAAGCATTCAAAGATTCAACCAATGAACAAATTATTGGTCCTATTAAAGTATATTTGTCTGGAGCTCCTTCACGTCTTCTTGAAAAACAAAAAAATAAAAACTAAATTTACCTAATGTACATTTTTTATTAAAATTTATAATAATAAAAAAATCATTAAAGCAGTTCATATGTTTATTAATTTATTTATTATATATTAAAATATATGTATATATAATATTATTGTTTTGTTATAATTATATTAAAGTAATGTAACTATTTTATTTAAATAATATTTGATTCTCATGAAAATAATATTATTGAAATATCCTGGGCGTATTATTATTGTAATATGATCCCAGTGGCCAAATAATATTACTCAAATATTACTGTAACCTTTTAGTAATTAAAAAGTATTATTATTATATTATTAGTACTTACAGATGTAATGTTAAAATAACATTATAATGATATGTTTTTGCTATCTGGGTAGATGAGCTAATGGCGGCGGTCAAAATACTTCCGTCTGGGAAGGCCGGTGGTCCGGATGGGGTTCCTAATGAAGTACTGAAAGTCGTCATACAAACAAATCCAATGCCTACATTGGAGCTGATGAATGTCTGCCTATCCAATAGGGTATTTCCAGATCAGTGGAAGCATGCGAGGCTCGTGCTCCTACATAAGGGCCCCGGTAAGTCTCCGAAACTGCCCAGTAGCTTCAGACCAATCAGTCTATTGAATACAACAGGCAAAGTACTTGAAAGGCTCATTGTCCACAGGTTGAATTACCACATCAACACTGTCTGGCCAGGGTTGTCGGAGAACCAATATGGTTTTAGAGTAGGTCGGTCGACTGAAGATGCCATAAGGTCGGTGCTTGAGTCAGCATCGGAGGCTGCCAGAGGGAGGGTCCAAGATAGAAAACTGTGCGCCCTGATATACATCGACGTCAGGAACGCCTTTAATTCTGCGCCGTGGAAGAAAATAGATATCGCACTCCGCAAGAAGAAGGTACCGGAGTACCTAGTCGCATTTATGAGGTCGTATATGACACGCAGATCATTGTCGGTGGAAGAAGGCCCATCCCTTAAAGTAACATGTGGTGTGCCACAGGGCTCGGTGATCGGCCCCACACTCTGGAATATATTCTACGACGATCTATTGACTCTGAGATGGCCGAAAGGGGTGAAGGTCATAGCTTTTGCAGACGATGTAGCGGTCATCGGATCAGCCCGCACGGGACCGCTTCTGGAGTCGATACTCAACCCGGCTCTAAATTATCTTAGTCAGTGGATGCGGAAAAGTGGCCTGGAAATCGCTCCACAGAAAACAGAAGCCATGTTACTGACGAAGAAATGGGCATACCAATACCCGGAACTTGCAATCGACGGACATGCGATAAAGTTCAATAGGACATTGAAATACCTTAAGGTAACACTAGACCAACGTCTCACGTTTACTCCTCACGTAGAAACCGTCGCTCAGTCAGCTGCCAAGTCAGATAGTGCGGTAGCGCGACTAATGCCAAATGTCCCTGAGACAATAGGGCCTAGTTCCGCAAAACGCCAACTACTGACCTCGGTGGCGACGAGAAAAATGCTGTACGCGTCAGCGGTATGGGCCGAATCGGCCTTCAAGACGGCTAAGAATCGTGCGACGGCACAGCGAACTCAGAGAGTAACCGCACTTCATGTCATCCGGGCCTACAGAACGGTGTCCGACGAGGCTGCTCTGTTTCTGGTCAAGACTCCCCCGTGGAATCTCCTGGCCAACGAAAGGACAAACATCAGGACAAGTAGGTCACTGAATGTCAATGTTTCCGGGGATAATATCAAAAAGGAAGCGAGGAAGGAAACATTGATACGGTGGCAGCAGCAATGGAACTCTACGAGCAAGGGCAGGTGGACTTATAGTCTTTTACCGGATATAAGCAGATGGTACGAGGCTCCAGTCAGCATAACTTTTCATTTGACCCAAGCACTTACCGGGCATGGGTGCTTTAGGTCTTATCTGTATAATAAAAGAAGGGCCGATAGTCCCTATTGCATATATTGCGCCGAGCCCACCTTGGACACAGTCGAACATACAATCTTTGTATGCCCCAGGTGGGATACTGTAAGACTTCCGGTCAATGGGTACGTTGGTGGCAGGAGTCCTCGTAGAGGAGACACAGCGGACCTGCTGTGTGATCCAGTCATCCCTGAAGATCATCTTAGAATCTATTCTCTGTCCAGCGCTGCTGTGAGAGCCCGTTCCGCGTTCATCGCCATGGTGGAATCTATTCTGGGGACAAAGGAGGAAGAGGAACGAAATATGCAGCGTGTATGAACTGTAGAAGCACCGTGGGGGGGGGGGTGCATGAACCATTGGTGCGCGGGAAGGGCCGCGCTCGGTCACTCGGTCGACGCGTCCCGAACCCCACGGAACTGGCACCAGGGTGGGAGGATGGCACTCGGGGGTGGATGCTGGAATCAGTATCCGCCCCCGAGCCGGTGCGACCGGACACTGGCAACTAATGTCAGCACGTAATTCAAGGCCGGCGGGCGCTGTGCGTCGGGCCACGAAGAGGAGGAAAAACCGAACAAATTAAAGAAATTGTAAAATAGCATAAGTCGAACAACGTATTATGGGCTGAAAGCCAAAACAGGGTTAGAGGCCCAACCGTGTATATTTAATTGTGAGGGAACTATAGGAGGGGCATGTCCCTCCATAATTCCCAGGCTGTTTTGTACATCTGTAGATATTCTTTGAATAAACGATGGGGCCCGGGCGGAAGTAATGTTAACACAGTTCCCGCCCGGCGCCTCGCTTAAAAAAAAAGGTTAGGTTTAGTATAATGCATGCCTAGACAGTGGCCACTTCCCGTGTGAGTGGAAGAAGGGTAAGCTGGTGCTAATACTTAAGGGCCCAGACAAACCCCCAGATTAGCCCTCGAGCTTTAGACCGATCAGTTTGTTGAACGGGGCCGGCAAGATTTTGGAGAAGATGCTACTTAATAGACTAGAAGCCCATATTGCAGCGGTTGAAGCTCTTAGCAACAACCAGTTCGGATTTAGACGCTCCCGCTCTACAATAGACGCAGCAAGAGTTGTGCTACGGACCGCTAAGGCTTCCAATTCAGGAGCAATCCAGAATCACGACCTGTGCGCAGTCATCTCGTTACACGTCAAGAATGCGTTTAACACGGCGCCTTGGTCCAGGATCGACGCCGCTCTCCAAAATGCCTCTGTACCACCTTACCTCGTGCGAATACTCCGTTCTTATATGTCGGACCGTTGGATCAAGGTGGGCAGCGACGGCCTAGAGTTGCCAATGAAAGGTTGAATTCCCCAGGGGTCTGTACTGGATCCTACTCTATGGAATCTGTTTTATGACAGTCTTCTTCGTATTCAAGTTCCTAGGGGGATCAGCATCATCGCTTTTGTCGACGATGTAGCGGTTGTTTCGGTCGTCCACAATGGCACACTAGTAGAAATATTGGCTAATCCGGTACTGGCGGGGATAAGTCGCTGGATGACCTCAAACGGACTGCTTCTCGCGCCGGCTAAGTCCGAGTGTATTGTTCTAACCACTAAGCATGCATACAGGGATCCTTTTATTTCAATCGACGGTCACCAAATCCCAGTAGTAAAAGAGATGAGGTACCTGGGCATCCAACTAGATACCAGACTATCTTTTATCAGTCACGCCATGACAGCCAAGGTGAGTGCTAAGAGGACAGCAGCAGCCCTGGGTAGGTTGATGCCAAATACCGGCGGCCCATCGGAATGCAAGCGGAGTCTGCTGATGTTTGTTGTTCACAGCAGACTCTTATATGGAGCTGAAGTTTAGATGATGTCTGTAAGACGAAGAAAGCGGTCGGACTACTCACTCAAAGAAAAAATGTGCCGCACTGAGGGTAGCGAGGTGCTACAGTACTGTCTCGGATGCGGCTGCCTTAGTGCTAGCATGTATGTCACAGGGACACCTACTTGCGGTAGAAAGGAAGCGCGTGTCTGAGTGGAGGTCCGTTAACCGTGGCCAAGTTCCAAGGTCAGCTATGAGAAGGGACACTATCAACCAGTGGCAGAGTAACTGGCTGGCCACCACCAAAACTCAGTGGACACGGAGGGTCATCCCAGACCTCATTAAGTGGTGGTACTATAGGCCGCAGATCATCAGTGTTTTCAAGAATACTCTGCTCCAGGGGCAAAACACCCGAGCCAGCGTGCGTTCATTGTCCCGCGATGACCGATAGCGTAGAACATACCGTTTTTAAGTGTGCGTTCTGGAATCACGCCAGAGCTGACATTACTTGCTAGGCAGACCGATAAGCCCGGAGGACGCCCAAGACTCCTTATGTCTGCCTAACAACAAGGAATTGCCTGAGGACGCTGTGCTGAGGTGCCGGCTCTTGGAGTCTGCAAAGCACCTTAGATTAAAATTTATGGTGATGGTGGAGGAAATCATGGGCCACCGGGCCGCCAAGACCCTATATATAAGTCGTATATATGATTGTGGCTAACTGATGTTACTTATTGCCTGAGTAACGTGTTAGGCGATTAGCAACAAAGCTGCTGCAGCACCGTGGGGGGGGGTTTAAGCACTGAAAGTGCATGGGTAGGATCGCGCTCAGCCGGTGCCGTCGACGCGTCCCGAGCTCCAACCCCCTTACGGTTTTGGCACCAGGGTGTGAGGATGGCACTCGGGGACGGATGATGGAAACAGTATCCGTCCCCGAGATGGTGCGCCAGCTATTGGCGAATCAAACAGAACGTGGGTGACAAGGCCGGCGGGTGCTGGGCACTGGGCCGGGAAGTCAAAGGAGGACATCCAGAATTTTTGTATTATATTGTAAAATAAATTGTTTGTTATAGGCCGAAGGCCGAAGCAGGGTTAGAGGCCCGTCATTTGTATTTATAGTTATTGTGAGGGTTGTATTGGTTTGGTATATACCTCCAAGCTCCCATGTCTTTGTATATTCTTTGTATATATTGTAATTGAATAAACGATGGGGCCCGGGCGGAAGTTATGCTAACGCAGTTCCCGCCCGGCGCCCCGGTTCTTAATAAAAAAAAAAAAAAAGGTTAGGTTTAGTCAGGACCGCAGCGTTGTTGGTAAAAGTTGACGATGCCAATACGTATGTGGATACGGTTAAAAGACTCCGCGGAGTGAATATGGATTTTGAGGCACTGGGGACGAGGGTTACAGCCATTAGGAAAACGTTGAAGGGTGACGTTCTGGTGGAGCTCACCAAAGGCACAAAGTCGCGGGCAGCTGCAACCAGCATAAAGGAGAGACTAGCCGAAGCCTTCCCTGAACAGTATGTTTCCTGTCTTAAGCAGAATGCGGCTATTGAAATTGTGGATTTAGATGACATCACCTCAGAAGAAGAGGTCAGAGACGCCATGGTCAAGGCGATCTACGGAGAGTCGCCTTCAAGAAGTGAGACCGAGAACGTGAGGATAACGGGCCTCTGGAAGACCAGATCTGGTCAGCAGATGGCGACGGCATCCTTTCCGACTGCTGCTGTTAGTAAGATCACCCACGTCAGGATAGGTTGGGTTCAGTGCAGAGTCCGTCCTCGAAGACAGGACCCAACGAAATGTTTTAGGTGTCACGGGTTCGGTCATGCAAAAAATGCTTGTAAAGGTCCTGATCTTTCAGAAGCATGCAGGCGCTGTGGGTTGACATAAAGAAGGCTGGCATAAAGAAGCAACCTGCCAGGCTGAACATGATCGGTGCGTTGCTTGTGAACGTATCAACGCTCCGAAGGTCGACCATCGACCGGACTCGGGAACGTGTGAGACATACAAAAAGGCGTTGTCGGCCCTAGCCACCGCACAAATACAATGATCAGATTTCTGCAGATAAATTTGCACCGAAGCGCGACTGCTTTCAACCTTATGACTGCAAACACCGCAGACCGTGACATCCAGATAGCCATCATCTCGGAACAACCAAAGGGCCCCCCCTTGGACTGCTGTCGCAGATGTGGCACCAAAAAAAAAACAATTCATTTATAATTCCGAATACAAGTGTATAAGACGTTTATTCAGCGCTGCCACTTGGTGTCTTGTGATCATAATGGTTCGTTTACAGTTTTCAGACTGCGCCGAAGTAAAGAAAAGATCCAAAAATATGCATATCAAGCACTGTACCGATGCATTATTTCATGATATATTGTTTAAAGCAACGCCTACAGTTCAAATGATTGCATGGTCTAAAGAATAGATATCTCAATACAGATTATGAG
>JAIPRM010014760.1:0-10559 GCA_025469315.1 Stegophylla sp. TES_Ste_2020
ATATTTTGTTAAATACAATTTTTTTTCTCATTTATTTTTTATATTATGTATTAACTTCTTTCGTTCAGAATCGTTTTATCGAAGAAATGATTTAACGTTTCTTTAAAATTCAATACACCCGTCAAGAAAATCCCACCCATCGTGCGAAATATGTCCGGCTTTTTTATTCTTTATTCACGTTGAAATGTTCTCCTACTCAAATACTCCTCAAGTCTTTTTTTACACGGGGTACCTATAAATTTTCATGAAAGTTGGCTGAATAAATAATTTTTTACAAGCGTTTGAATTTATAAATTTAAACGGCTTAACTATAACTGCTGATTTTTCTAAATAATAGCAGATTTCTTTGCCTTATTAATACGTAACATACGTAACATATTACACAATTAAATCATTTATACGAATAGTGAAAAAAATATTAATGCATTGATTATTCTGTTATTACATTAACAATTGGTCAATATAAAATAACAATAATAAAGTGACTATTATTAATATAAAATTGATAATTATTGTTGAGTATATTCAACTGTTGCTTCACTCAGAATCGCTTTATTGAATAAATGATTTATCATTTCTTTAAAATTAAATACACACAGTAAGAATATTCCACCTGAGGAGTGAAGAATACCCATGGTGCGAAGTAAACCTTTCCCAATTTTTAATTTTGACATGAATAAATTTATAAATTACTACTATTTCGGATTTTTTATAAGTATCAATTTTTTTTCAATGAAGGTATTATATATAATATTACTTTATACTTTTAAAAATCGTCCACAAAAACTTAAAATACATATCTGTGTAACACTAGCTTTATCTGTAGTACACTAGTACTAAAGCGGAAACGAAAATCATATCTCTTTTGGTTTTGGTGGAAACGATGATTGCGAAAATAAATATTATTGTTTTTGGTGGAAACGATACATTCCCAAAATATCTATCATATAATAATATATTAGAATGCAGTATCAACAATACTGTTCAAAGGATTTTTAGCAAAAAATCACTAAAAATAATAAATCTTAATTAAAATATAATTACAAACAAAAAATTTTTATTGCCTCCTGTGAGGTTTGAACTCACGACCCCTGGTTTACGAGACCAGTGCTCTACCACTGAGCTAAAGAGGCTCGAGCTGAAAATTAACGTTTTATATTTTCTAAGTCAGATATTATATAACAATAGGAGGTTATTTAATTAAATAACGTTAATATTATTAATATTAAACGCCTAAAATATTTTTATAATAATAAATTATTTTAAATCTAATTTAATCAGTTGTACATTTTTTAATCGTCAAAAGTAGTTAAATTTGTATTACGTTTAAAACGAAAAAAAAGCTAATAATAAATAATATGCAATAATGTTTTTTTTAATATTTATTAGGGTATTCATAATACTACCACTTGGTACTTATATTGTTACCTAATAATTAATTTTTTATAGTTATTTAGTAGTACTTAGGACTTATTGCATTGCAAATTATTGGAAATATGCATTTTTAATCACCAAAATGTGTAATATTTTTTTATTCACTGAAATTTGATTTATTTAATTACAAAATGAAATAAGTAATATCAGCTATACCTATAAAGTAAAATGTTTTTTTTTTCTCTAAGCCCGACCGCACACACACACGCAATGACAATAAAATCTTTGGGCAAGATAATTTATAGATATTAATGAATCTTTTTGGGTACCTATATTATCTATATTAAAATTGATTTGATATAAAGCTAAACTAAACGAAATTTTAAAAATAAAATCAACGAAAAATTTGCGAAATTAAGCATAAAATTATTTCAAATTTGGTCATCCTCATTTCTCACGGAGTGTTTATCTAGATAAATAAATTTTTATCTTTATCTTACCTAGATAAATTTAAATCAACCATTTCAAATATTATCTTAAAGAATAATTATCTAATGACAAAACAAATTAGATATTTAGATAAAATATTCGAGTAGATCCAAAGTTGATTAATATGCAATACACGTTGGTAGGTAAAAATTTTTTTTTGGAAATCAATAAAATTGTTTTCGCTATATCGTTTTTACTTGTTAATTAATATTTGTCATTTATCATATTATGGCTATGAATAGCTGTTGTTTAAGATTATCGATGGGCATATTTGTGTTTATTTCAGTATTATAATCTAAGAACTATTTATAAATGTCAAATACTTATCGAATGCACACATTAAACATGGGAATTTAATTAAAATTTTGTTATAATTATCATTTTAGTGTTTTTACAATATTTAATTTGAATTTTTATGAATACACAAAATTAGCTTATTAAAGCAATTAAAAAATAAATAATGCTTTGATGATAATGCATTAATGATGTACAAAATGTATTTTATTTGCAATTTTTCTTTTTTATTGAAATATTTTATTTTTATTTGAGATTTACTTCGAGTTTTTCTATAAATAATATAAATATGTTCAAATTGTTAATACGATTAGTTATTATTTATAGCCAAGCAATCAACTGACGTTTTAGCAATCAACCTAGAACTGTTAGTAGCAACAAATGATGTAAATTTTCCATATTAGATAACAATTTGAAGTAGAAACTATAAATTTTAGGCGAACAAAAAATACCTCCCCTTACCGGTTAAATGGTAGGTCAGTCATTCCCCCTGATTTTAAATCATAACAGGTACCTATTATTCCCTCATTTAAAAATATGAACGGACATTTTCTTCCCAAATTATTTTTGAATTTTCAAACTTTCGAAATTTTAAAATTTCTTCAAGATATGTTGCCTCTTTTAATAGAAATCAGGTGTTTTCTAAAAACAATTTTTTATTTTTAAAAATATACATTCCTTAAACCCCCCCCCCCCCCAATGCCTCCGAGGTGATTTTTTCAAAACAAATCGAGAGATTTGATTGCGGAGCGCGATGACCACCTCTACATACTATGTTAATGTCCTTTACGAAATTCACGAAGGAATAATGTCCTTTGTATTCACTGGAGGGAAATGTCCAAACCGTGGGGAAGAGGGATGGCCTAGATTCAAAATAGTAATATTGTGTTTTATAACGTACTTCTTTTTTTTCAAAATGACTTATGTATTTTCATTAAATATTATATTAATTGTTTTATTGAAACGAAAAATTATAAACATATCTTTTTAACTGCGAATTAAGATTAAGGGATTATTTTTAAATATTTTGTTGTGGTAAGAATAAATCGACGAATTAATCTATTCTGGCCTGCTACATAACAAGGTGCAGTATTAAATTCAACCGCTAGATGGCGTATACATATATATATATATATATAATTTACTAAAACCAATATAGTTTTTAAAAAATAACAAATTTTCTTCATAATATTACCGTTGCAAAACTGGCTGAATTGGAAAAAAATAAAAAAACGACCAGTAGCTTTTAATAATCGCATTGATTTTGAAATCTTCTTAGTCATAAGCGGCTTATTTATAACAGTAATTTTGTGTAAAGTATTTCTTTAAATAGTTTATTACATATTATGTAAATACACCGTCTGCAGTTCATTAGTGATGAGTAGGGTTCTGATTTGTATGCATTTGCATTTTTTTCTGGTTCATCGTACTGTGTATTGGGTAAACACAACACAATACATTCCATGAAAGTTGTTGTTTCATTGAAAAATACACTATTTAAAAATATGTTATTCGACTTGCTATGTTGCCTGTTTGTCTGTTTTTTTTTTTTTTTTTCTGAACTTAACACAGATCTTAGTAGTAAACTTTTTGTGTCAAATTTTGAGAAAATTAAAATAATAATGATATCGGTCGTCTATAATATTTTTATTTTAATTTGCGTATCGTTATTTTTATTTATTTATTTATTTTTTTATTATTTGTGCAAATTTTTTAGGGCATATAAATCTAAACTATTAATAATGTCATACTTATTCACCTACACAGAATCGTTATACAGGATAATATCCCAGTACGATTCGACAAATGCAGTAATTTTTGTTCTATTAATAATTTTTAACTTTTTTCGAAAATTATTACCATAGCATTGCGCTACAAAGAAAGTGTATATTTTTATTTTTTCAGAATCCAGATTTTCAAATTTGAAATTTTTTTTTTTTTTAGAAAAAAAAAAATCAAAATACCCATTTTGTGAAAATGGTTTTTAGAAAAATATTAAGTATATGGATAATTTAATAATATTATGACGTCAACATCACTTATTTTGACAATATTATTAAATTATTCGTATATAAAAAAAAAATCGTTGAAAATGAAGGGATTAACCTTTATTAAAAAGGTGTTTAAGCACCAATATTTTTTTAAAAATCATTTTCACAAAATGGGTATTTTAATTTTTTTTTTTTCTAAAAATGTAGTAAAAAAATTCAAATTTAAAAACGTTAATATATATATATATACGTTATTGCTGTAAAAAAATTTTCAAAAAAAAAGGACACCCCATATAGGTTTTTAATATTTAAGCATTGTCACGTCGTGGAATGCACAGTCATAACCGTTTATATTAACATGCCTACGTGGCTTTTTACTCTTCTTCTTTTTTACCAAGTCATTGTGTATTAATACTCAAAACCTTCGCAGCACCGTCGTCCGTTAGGCCACAGTATATAATAATAATAATAATATGCTTTAACATTTTTTTTTTATTATTGTCTTTGCTCGCTCGAGTTCACGTGTTGCATTCATTCATACCCCCCCCCATGTACAACACCGCATTATCCGTATGTATCCCCCCCCAAGTATTTTCATTAGATCGTGTACTCAAATACTCGGTACTGCAGCTGTACTTTTACGTTTAAAGAGAATCACATTTGATTGATTTTTACGACAAAAATCAATACCTACCAGAAGTCTGTGCGCGTTTTCGATGTGAATGCTAAACCACGTTGCTGTTATTCGAATGAACAAATGTGTATTATATAGCTGTATGTTGTTAGTTTTTTCTGCCGTAATCGTCGGGATACGTGTTTCGTTTTCATTCCTCCCAGAACGTTTGATAATAATAATAATAATATGTTCACCTATATCAGCGTTTCTCAAAGTGTGGGTCTCAAGTCAACTTTTTGGGGGTCGCGAGAAATTTGTTTTATTATATAAATTCTCAAAAAATTACGTTTTTAACCGAACTCCACTGTAAAAATGACGGAGTGGCACATTTGCAAACGTTTGTAAAATTTTATTCATTATAAACCAATTAATTAACAAATTATTAAAGTATTCATTTAATTTTGATTTTTAAGAACTACATTTTTATTCTAAAAATGTAAAACTATGTGGGTCGCGATAGGTTTTTGAAGAAAAATTTGGGTCGTGGTCCTAAAAAGATTGAGAACCACTGACCTATATATTTTCAATACGGTAAATTTTAAAATTTTGTTTATTGTTTTTCATTTTTTTTTTTTTTTTTCATTTTTTTGAGATTAATATACAATGTGTACAAAAAATTAAGTACACTAAGCAAGTGTTATGAGGGGAGAAAAAAAATAGTGCAAAATTGGCAATGCTTTTCGAGCGTGCAGAAATTACCATTTATCAACGGAGTCCAGTGATATATTAATGTACAAAAAAATGTAAATAACTACAACCACACCACACGTGTGCCATTTATGTTTAATTGGTACACAGTGTAAGAACAAAAATAGGTACTAAAATGTTCTAAATAGATGAAACAATATTATATTTAATAGGCGTGTGTGCCCTCCTTATGATATTCTGACAGTATACGTGTTTTTAAACGTTTAAAAAAAGTCACATATACGGTGTTTCTGTGTACATCACGCCATACATCAGCTGTAAACGATTATTTTTAGAATTTAAAAATGTATAGACTTATATCGAGCGTGGATCCAAGGGTAGGACGAGGGGAGTAATCCCTCCAGAAATTATTTAAAAATCCATATTAAAAACGCCCTAAGGTAAGTGAAAATGTATAAATTTAATCTGTTTTTATTTAATCCCTTCCCCCCCCCAAATTTAAGTCATGGATCCACCCATGGACTTGTTTATTGTTCAAAGGCGTTATTTGAAAAAGGAGTGGAAAGTTTCAACACGTTCAATACAATTTATAAAGTTGGCAATTATTTTTGTCTTCTAACGACAAAATATCACAACGTATCAAATTCATAATTTTTATCTTATAGTCAAAGATTCTACATTACGTTATTTGTTGGTTAATATATAGGTCTTAGAAAAATTCCATAGAACCAACACGTTTAAGTAAAATAATAAATAAATAAATTTACATATTTTATGTCATGGGCAAACGTCTTTTTTTCGTTTTGATAACTGTTGCGTCAAAGGTAATATTTTGTTTTGAATATAAAATAAATTTTTTTTTTTATTTTAAGATTATGATTATTAATATTAATTAAATATTATAAATACATAAATTATGATTATTAATATTAATTAAAACTTAGAGTGAAAACATCATATTTATAAATCATCTATACATATATTATAAACGTTATAATTTATTAAAGGCGGTAATTGGAAACAGTATTTGTTGTCATCATTATTATTATTGTCTACAAATTTTGATCATCTAACTATGTTGTTCGTTTGGAATTATCCGTATAGTCGCCCACCGATATTGTCCTTAAGTAGGTTGAATTATGTCTATTTTATTTATATATATTTTGTTACTATATTTTACATTATAGTTACTGTGATTTAAAATTAATTATGCTTTACGCTCAAAATGTCATCCGAAATGTAATTGAAATGAAGAAATGTAAGAAATAAAATTCAGAAAACGTTTTCTTTAGAAAAGAATCCTCACACAAATAATAATCCAAATGAAAAACCTTAATCTATTACTACTATACATAGTGTATCAGTGGTGTAAGTGGGAGGAGAGGAGAACACAGCCTCCCCGTTTCTCATTGAAGTTATAATTTTACGTCCCTTTTGAGCTGCTCCGGAAATCCGGGAGCATGGTTTGAACTTAAAATATGTACGAGTGTATATGAATACAGAAGACAATCGAATCAAAAAAAAGCCGGACATACTTCGCACGATGGGTGTACTTCGCACGACGGGTGGTATTCTCTTGACGGGCGTATTAAATTTTAAAGAAACGATAAATCATTTCTTCAGTAAAACGATTCTGAACGAAGGAAATAAATAATAAAAAAAAAAAAAAATTTCAAAAAATGTCCAAATTTTTTTTTCACATTTTCAAAATTTTCTTTCGCCAAAATCTTTTTCATACGATTTTCTATCTATGTTTAAATTTTCATAAAATTCAGATCAAAAAATGATGGTTTCCGAGTCATTTTTGTCAAATTTTGGGTAGTTTTTCCCAAAAAAAATATTGAAGAATTGAGAAATTCAAAAAATTACCTCTTTAAAGTACAATATAGAGGCAAATCCGGTTTCAAAAAGTTATTGATCGAAACTTTTGGACAAGTATTTCTATACGAAAAGTTGTACACAGAAAAAAAAGAAAAAGAAAAAAAAAATAAACATCATTGTAAAAACACTAGCTTCTTCAATTCATTCAGAATCTAAAATAAATTTAAATGCAGTAATATTTTTTTATACATTATAATAATCGATAATAATTTTAAATAAATAATGACATTGCAAGTTGAAAAATGTTTATGAAAATGTTAATTTTATTGATTAACTGTAATCTGCATTTTCATATTTTAATCTGTGACTACCTAATGTGTAAAAAATTCCAACAATCGGTTAGACTGCTGAGAGTATCAGCTTATACCACGAAAAAGGTCGATCTTTAAGTATTTATATTTCATTTTGTGATTAGATAATCACCAAAGCATTAAAAATATTATTCCAAAGACGAGGCCAGATGTAATATAATATACGCAATTTGCGTATGCTTATGTTCTTAAATTATAAAAGCAAATGGTTTTGATGAAATTTTGAAATTTTCATAACAGTTAAATTAATAATATTACAAATATTCGTTTGGTTATTAGTTTCATAAAATTATTGATTTTAAGATGTAAATATTATAGCTAGAGTAAAATATTTTTTGGGTAAACAAAAATTTCGACTTGTCATCGTGTGTCAATTTAATAATTTGTTTTCGAGTAATATTTGCAAATAGGTGTGAAAAAAATAAATTATGAGGGTGGGTCACAATTGTAATTTTTTAATAATATCTCTCTTAGTCTCCTCTAAGAAGACGTTTTCCCACTTTGACCACTGCACTGGCCATGTGCAGTAATAATATGTTTTATTGTGCAGTAATAAAAATAAATGATCGGCGAGTGCGGTGCCCACATGGTACCTCAAGTACCCCCACTAACATTAAGAAGAAGAAAATACAATTCCGCCAATTTCAACTCGCATATTTGTTGGTATTTATAATTATACACCATGCGTGTGTGTGTACATATTTTTTTTTTTTTTATAACGTCCTTGTTTTTTTTTTTTTTTATCTATATACCCGACCATTTAATAATCGTATTCAACTTATTTATTTACACGCGTACATATTGTATAGTTTTCGCGAAGGCGACTCTGAAAAAGGACCGGTTTGTCGAGAGGTCAGACGATCGTAGTGTAATATTATTTTCACAGCGGAACGAGTATAATAATATTATAATTATTACACACGGTAAACCGGTTCGTCGGATCATGTAATGTAATGTAGGTGGGGGTACGTGGTGCAGGAGACGACAGCGGAGAAGGAGCAAAAGTGCAATAAAACTTGCTCATTAATAATTGACCGCGTTGGCGGTTAAGCAGCACGAGATTCTTAACCGTAGGCTAGGAAAAAAATAAATAAATAAAGGTACCGCGACTGGGGGTATTACAACTGTAAACACGTCCGGCGGGGAAAAAGTGAAAATAAAAAATGTCATCCAATTATAACGTCCGCTCGTCGTCGTCGTCGTCGTGTAATAAACATTATTATTTATAATGAAAAATAACATTTTTAGATCCTGAACGAAGTGAAGAAGCTAGTGTTTTTACTATGATGTTTATTTTATTTTTTTCAGGGATACTTTAGAGAGGTAATTTTTTGAATTTCTCAATTCTTCAATTTCTTTTTTGGAAAAAACTATACCCAAAATTTGACAAAAACGACTCGGAAACCATCATTTTTTGATCCGAACTATATGAAAATTTAAACATAGATAGAAAATCAAATAAGAAAGATTTTGGCGCAAGAAAATTTTGGACATTTTTCTAACGTTTTTTTTTTCTCATTTATTTTTTATATTATGTATTAACTTCTTTCGTTCAGAATCGTTTTATCGAAGAAATGATTTAACGTTTCTTTAAAATTCAATACACCCGTCAAGAGAATCCCACCCGTCGTGCGAAGTATGTCCGGCTTTTTTTTTTGTTTAAGATTATTTGCCATCTGGGCGTTATATTGTTATATTAATATTATAATTAGCCAAACAGATATTTCCAATGATTTTAAATATGCGAAAAACATTTTATAGAAAAAAAAAAAAACCACTTTTGATCATGCTCATTTTGATTTCGCCGAAACAGTTCGTTTTTGATAAAATTATTCTGAGCGGAGCGAAGAAGCTAGTGGTTTTTACCGTGTTGTGTTTATATTTGCCTTTTGTTATTTTCCTCTAAAAATAATTTCTCGCGTGTAGTATGAATTATCTAAAAGTTTCGTCTTGCAACTTATTACATCATTTTCTACGAATACCTACGATACCTCTAGAAAGGAGGAATATTTCATTATTCTCCAAAATTGGATATCAATTCTGATTGTATGTAAATTTTAAAAGAGAAAAAATGCAAAAGTTATTAAAATCATATTATTATCTACAAAATGTCCTATCCTAACATAATTATTGATGTTATTGTCGGTTTTCCGTAAATTGATTGTACTCGTAAATATTTAAAAACTGAAAGAAAAAAAAAATAATAATAATTGCATTGATCAAATGATTGTTGAAGTGCATTTCAAAACGATATCCGTCCGAGGTACATAATATTATAATAAAATATACGGAACATTAAATTTCGCATTTTATTATTGATGTAGGTCGTGTATAACGACGACGAACGTTCAAGTAGTAGATTTGCCGTATATGTATTATATAATTTATTATCATACCGTTTCGGCATTTCGCATAATATTATTATCTCCTGTCACACGCACATAAATATATATAACCTAACCTAACCTGCACAGGTATACCGCGCAAACCGTAAATCATTCAGATGATCTCATTTTGAATTCAGATCGTTTAAACTGATCTCTTTGATTTTGCATAACATACGTAAGATATAATATCTTTAACTCTGTGTCCAGTTTTTATACGATTTTTTAACACTGTTTCATACGGTATATTTTTATAGGATATATCATCAGGTTTATAGATAATATTGTATCATGTGATTTGTATATAATACGACTGTATATTAAGCAGTGGTGACACTGGCAATGATAATCTTATACTTGTATTGTAGTTATTGAAAAAAGCCTGACATACTTCGCACGATGGGTGTACTTCGCACGACGGGTGGTATTCTCTTGACGGGCGTATTAAATTTTAAAGGAACGATAAATCATTTCTTCAGTAAAACGATTCTGAACGAAGGAAGTTAATAAT
>JAIPRM010014761.1:0-10559 GCA_025469315.1 Stegophylla sp. TES_Ste_2020
CAGAATCGTTTTACTGAAGAAATGATTTATCGTTTCTTTAAAATTTAATACGCCCGTCAAGAGAATACCACCCGTCGTGCGAAGTACACCCATCGTGCGAAGTATGTCCGGCTTTTTTTTTTTTGTGTTCGAATAAGATTTCTTGGTCTATTTTAAATTAAATATCCTCACCTCAGCTTCCAAGAAATATTAAGAAGGGTAATAAGTTTTAAAAATCCTTAGACACCCCTATAGGTTTCCTACACGGACCAAGAGAGAGACGAAATGTTGTGTTCAGTGTAGAATCTACATTATTTTTGTCATCCAGGGCTGGTAAAATTTTAACGCCTTGTAGTAACACCTCCTTGCTTAAATTCACAAATTCTTTGATGAAAACCTTTTTTTTTTTTTGTTATTAGTTGAGTCGGTGATCGGGGTAAGAACCACAGTTTGCCCTCTCTAGATCCGACTCGGGTTTTATACAAATTACGTCCGTATATAAAATGTGCTATTATTGGAGATTTTTAAATTCATCCCCCACCCTCACCATTTTTACAACAAAATCGTTTGTTTTTTTTCAGATTTGTGTACCTTAAACACCTCTATATTATAGCACGCGAATCGAGATGAGGTGTTGACATTGTTTTCACACTTTTAATCACTTCACTCGCTATTTTTTAGTAGGATTTATATATTATACGAATCATCGGTTTCGAATTTCAAAATGGTCGAAGGTATAAAAACGGAATATCCAATTACGAACGAAATCCGAATGAAAAGGAAAATATGTTACTCTAGAATGGTGCTCTGCTGTTATTTTCGGGCAAACGTTCGTTTAAAGACGGAAAACGTCAAGTTTCCGGGTACGTAAAAAAAAAAAAAAAAAAAACAGAAGTAAAACAATAAGAAGCAAAGCGTCCATTTACTGAGAGTAATATACCAGGTTTTCGTCGAACGGACGTCGTGTACTAAAGCGCGCGTATATTCTTAAGTCTAGGGTCGAATTTTGAACGTCGTCGGGTCGTCGTTTTCTCTCATTCTGTTTTTCAAATTTCTTTTTCCCGATCCGAATGATCGACGACGGGTTAAATAATGGTTCAGGTGGTCCTAATTTACACGGTAGACGGCGGTCACTTTGTACATTATAATTAATGTTTAAACTGTCCAAAGGCGATCGGTTTAGAGAAGACTAGTGATGTAAGTGGGAAATTTCTTTTAGGAATTTCTAAAATGAAAATTTCCTGGAGAAATTTTACAGTAAAACTATTTGAATAATAGTTTTTGTTTACGAAAATGTTATTTTGATAAAAAAAAAAGCAATACTGTGAACATTGTTACTTATCGTGAACTCCTAAGATAATAGGTCCCTACGGTACCCACACTGCAGGGCTGCCACAACACGAGTCACAACCACAGTTGCTCTCGGCAACTTTCGTTACTCAACTTTTTTCTGCTGTTATTATTGTTGTTCAATAATTAAGAAAATTAAGAAATTTCAACATCAGACTCTAATTTCTATATATTCGTGTTCAAACTATTTTACTTATATGAACAAGAGAGTATATAAGTATATAGATATTTTGCGTAAAATTTACATAAATATTGTCAAATACAAAGCTTTTTTATTAATTTAATGATCGGACAGGAAACTATATAAATAACACATACGTAATAATATGTATATAATATATTGAGAATCATTGTATACATATATATTTTAGAAATTTCTAGAAAACTTCTAAGAAATTTCCTCTAAGAGAATTCTCAAAAATTAAATTTCTGAAATTCCACATAATATCTAGTTCGTACGGTTAAATATTAATATCGGGATCATTGGAGGGTGATCAGTTTTGTACGATACGTACGATTACGGAAAACCTCGTATATAGATCTCCAATAAGTAAATTAAAATTCCTTTTTTCAACCATCTCAATTTGTTTCTAGTTACGCCACAGGTACCAGTCTATTTGTTAGAGACGTAAGTGTTTCGATTTTCTGCGAAAAATTATATTATTAATTCATTCGTGTTAACCCGTGTCGTTATATTTTTTTCATCTGCGCATGTGTACATTCAATATTTACCGTTCTGCCGACTATAATTATTACTATACGCTATTGTTCTCTAATGATGTTCAATTTGTATTTAGACACATCAATTACAGCTGCGAATTATCGCACGTTTTCATGTAAGATCATTTTTCTCCGGTGTACGCGGTTCGTGGTCACTACACTTGAGAACGGATTTTAATGGTAAATGCATTTTTTTTTCCCCTGAATCCTCTGATGCTTTGAAATATTGCCCTCTTAGTGTAACATTTGTTTTCGTGCTCGAAAGAATTCAAAAAAATTTAAGTTTTGTTTCACATTTGCCTATGTATTTTAAACTCGGTTCATTTTTAGGACTTTTAACTTTACATTTAAGTCGTTTAATTATTAGTAAAGACTATACTGTATATAGTTATAAAATTAATATTCACACAGACCAAAGTACATATCGTTATAATTTAAACTGTCACTACGTGTTACGACCAAGGCTTTCTTCGGGTTACATAAAGAATCAAAAAAAAAATCAGCATATAATATTATATAAAATGTTTCAACAGAATAATTAATGTAAAAAAAAAAAAAACAAAACAAAAAAAATCTAATAAGTATAAAAAAAATGAAATACAATTATTGATACGGTAATTAATAAAACATTAATATCTTTTTTTTTTGCATTTCTAGACATTTATTTTTTACGTTTCATACGATTAAGAAAATTGAACATCATGAAAAAAAAAAAAAAAAAATGAAGTTGAATTTGAATTATTTTATTTGCGTTTTGAGACTAATATTTTCTTGTCTTGCTGCGTTTTATTACTGAGAGTCAAATTGTTAAGATTACAAAAACAACTAGTGTCAAATGTTAAGATACCAGGTATATTTTGTCAATCAAAATCAGATTTTCTTGCTTACGGCAATATCACATAATTTTTGAAGCGATTGTAGGTCTTGATTTTCTGTCTCTATCCATCACACTCGTTCAAATCAAATAACTTTTAAGCCGTAAAAACGGTTTAATAATTTTAACCTACAGCCGTCCATCATCATCAGGACTTATATAAAAAAAAAATAATAATAATCTTTGAAATAGTTTTTTTTTAATTTTACAAAGGGCGAACATTGAAGAGAATGTACATAATACATTTTGTATTATGTTAAAATCGTAAATCTCTAAATATTTTGAATTTTGAGCGCAAAATATTGTCTACAGAAATGCGCCATAAAAAATGTTTAAAGTATTTAAAAAGACCGCTGTCATAGGTTGCATGCAAAATCACTTATATTTTATTATTATAAAATGACCTAACACTCCTAACCCATATTATGGTTATGACTTATTTTCTCCGCTATAAGAATGTTTTTTATTTTACAATTATTACCAATACCTTTACTTTAGGTTTAAACAACAATCGATGGGCCACAGAGAATTAATGTTTTTTTTTAATTCGTTCATTTTCGGTAAAAATCTGAAATTTTTAATCTCATCGGGTTCACCCCTCATCCCCCGCCATCTACGGGCACTTCGGAATATTATTGTCGCGTTTGAAATTGTAACGATTTATTCATATCAGTTGTATGAAAAAAAAACCGATCATACTTCGCACGATGAGTGTTCTTCGCACGACGGTTGGGATTCTCTTGACGGGTGTATTGAATTATTAAAGAAACGATAAATAATTTCTTCGATGAAACGATTCGCAACGAGGGAAGTTAATAATATAAAAAATAAATGAGAGAAAAAAAAAAAATGTTACGTCCGAAATTTTTTGGACACAGAAATAAAAATAAAAATAAACATCATTCTAAAAACCCTAGCTTGTTCGCTTCGTTCAGAATCTAAAATTACGTTTCAAATGCAATAGGTGTTTAAGCGTATAAAAAGATGGCGAGAAAAAGGTGTACGACGAGTTAACATAACTTATATATATATATTAAACGCAGTTTGTTGTGCGGACAGTCTCTCTCCGAAAACGGCGGTTGGAGAATAAAACCGTATAAAACGCAGCGGACTACGATAACCGGGTCAACCTAACATTTATTTTATACACGCACGTCAATGGCGGCGGCTTGAAATAGTGTCGGAAAACGGTCTCTTCTTTTTTCTTTTTTTTTTTTTTTTTCATGAATGGTTGCGCAGGTGTTTAAGACGCGGCGGAATGGCCGGGTGAAAAAGTCCGTTTCACGCGGCGGTTTTCGGATTATTCGATTAATTTTTAGAATTTTAGATTCTGAACGAAGAAGCAAATGCTTTTGCAGTGATTTTTTTTTTTTTCTTCTTTTATGGAAACGCTTTTCCTAAAGAAACACTAGACTTTTTTTTCAAAAGTTTCACACAACTTTTAAGATCATAAATTGTATATGGTACTTTGAAAAGGCCGCGTTTCCAAATTCTCAATACTAAACAATATCCAAAAACCGAATGACTTGATTAACTGAAAACTAACCGTAACTTCACGCGCACATTTATGTGAAAAAATCTCCTAGTAAACCGTAAGACGACTATTTTTTTTTTTTTTTTTTTCGTAATCATTGAAGGGAAGAATTTGTATGAAATTGGTAATTCTTACGTAAAATAATGATTTTTTTTTTTTTTTTTTTTACAATCAAAACTTTTGGAATTAAAATTACGCTCAATTCTCAAAATCAAAAGATTCCTCACGCGGTTTTCTACTCTTGGTACGATTTTCATGAAAATCGGCTCGTTACATAATTTTTCACTGAAAGTTGTTTACCAGTTTTATTCATATTATAGAATATATTTTTTTTTAAAATCATTTGTGGAAATTTTCAAACCTCAAATAAATCATTATCACGAATAATAAAATGGGCAGTCATATTAATCTATAATTACATCCAGTCCAATTGTAATATTCCTGAAATTGTCAACAATACCTTGTCATAGGTGAATTTTGGATATAATTTAAATACATTGTTCAACAATACTCAATATAAAACTGTTTTCTATTTACCAAGTATTATCCGAAATTGTGGGTTGGTATAATTTACCGTTTGTCACTAAAATCTTTGTAGAAACCCACTTAAACGTAATATTATTATCTTCTTAGATAATGAAGACAAAGAAGTTCTTCTTCTTATTATTATTATTATTGTAATTATTGGACTCTCGTGAACATTAATTACAATATATTTTTTCATATGGCAATTGAATATGATGATTATAAATTATGTTTTCAGCTCAATAGCTACGTGTAAAGAGTTCGGGAGAAAAAGGTGAACCGCTATAGTTAAGAAACCTAGTATATTAAACGCGTTTTGTTGTACGGACGAGGGTTGTGTAGGCGGTGGTTGGGGGGGGGTAAAACGTGGTGAACACTTATTTATAAACGGGTCAACCGAACATTTTTACTATGTACACACGTCAATAGCGGCGGCGGCACCAACGGTCGGTTTCCTTTTATTTTTATTTTTTTCGGGCTTTTCACCCGTTCACACTACTCCCCGGCGGACGTCATCGAAATTCAGATCGTAACTCGTGCGAGGAGCGAAGAGGATATGAATATATATTTTTTTTTATTCCGTTCTTAGCACGCGCGTTTTCTCACTCGCGCGATTCTACTCAACTGCTTGCTACAGCAGGACCCCACGTTACTCGGCATATTTTAGAAATAGAGCAAACGATTTCGAGTATAGAAATTTATTCGCCATCTCTTTTTCGCGGGCGCGAACGGCGAAAAGATTTTTGAAGGGGGGGGGGAAAGTTAAGCGAAAAATTATCGTTACTTTTTGATTTATGATCGTCGCGCGTACACTATATACTATTATTATTATTATTATTATTATTATTGTAATATTACACGCGCTATACGATGTATTCCGCGTTAACCCGTGGCCATACGTATACATTAAACGAAGCATTGAAATGGAATACGCTTAGAGTGACCTAATGAAAAGAATCAAATTACCGCATCGAAATATTGTATCCCTTGGTGCGATGATGGGTATAGTACTTCCCCCAGCTGATAAGAATGGTTCCTACAGTAAGGCAATCCTGATGAGGTAGTTAAAGTAACATGTCTAACAGCTATCAGTCATTGTCGCTACATCCATAGTATATGATCTAAGTCGTATATCTTATCAGAGCTAATATGATAATATGAAAATTTAAAGTGGTACCGATCAAATAAGAAAAATATGATTTTATTTTTCTCAAAACGGTCACTCTTAGCGTATTCCATTCGATTGCTTCAATTCACTATACGGTATGGCATCTCTATATTATACATTTTTTACTCACACGATTCACGTGTGTACCGCGACGACGACGACGTTGGAAATAATAAAATGCGGCGCACGAGAGCGTCGTTATCCGCGGAGATTCGAAATAATACCGTTTTTTATTCGATAAACGCGCGCACAGATAAATAGTATGAATATTCACTTGGCAAATTTCTGTCCGATAAACGCGACGAATCGGTGTGTTTAACGGTCCGCGCGTGAATAGAATCAAAAATATACTTTGTGTTCGTCCCGCCCGCACGCAGTATTTTATCGATCGGGAATCGCGCATTGAGCGCGCGTCCACGTGTTCCAGAAAAAAACGCTAAGCCGATCAAACAAATCACTGAAATTAAGTCTACGAATTTAATTTATAGTATATTCGAGATTTCCTTGGTTTTCCATTGCAAAATCGAATAAATTCCACAAAACAACGGGCGCGTTTTCTGTGAAATTATCTCGTCTGATTATCACTGATCGATTTTTTATAGATCGAATATTTTGGAATAGGTTTGTAACTTAAAAAAATCCCACATGGATATTTACTATAGTGATGGGCGGTACTAGTTTTGACTATCGATAGTTTAAAAAACAACCGAGTGATTTTTCATTTAGATAAGTTAGCAGTGATGTTCCCTTCAAATTTGTTGAGGGTACAACTCCAATTGAGTTGTATTAATTAAAATTATATTTATACATAATACAAAATTATAACGCGAGTATACCCTGTGGTAGAGTGACCATATTTAAGAAAATAAAATACAGGACAAAAATATTTTTCTTTATTCATGTATATTGCATACTTTATTACTTTCTAAAAAAAACTTAAAAATTCATTTTACGATTATAATTTATTTAATGGTATCCACAAGATTTCTAGATTCTTACATTATTTTTTATTCAATAATATAATTTCGAAAATTTCAAAAATTTTAAATCAACAGTAAGTCAAAAAACTGGATTAATATGGGACAGACTTGAAATTACGGGACGAAAAACGTCCCGAGAGAAGTTTATCAAGACAACAGGACGCAGAGCCGAAATAAAGGACAATCCTGTATAAAACAGGACGTACGGTCACCCTACCCTATGGGAACACCACTGATAGATAGTGTCGATAGTCAATAGATAGTTAGATAGTTTCTATAACCAATTGTTTTGTAGATAGTCTCGATAGTCTCGATAGTCGATAGTTTTTGAAAACAACCGAATAATATTAGATAGTTTGAAACTATCGAGTAGTTCGATAGTTTTCACTCAGTAGTGCCCCCCCCTATCACTAGTATTAACATCGCGGGGTTTTTTCAATTACCGAATAGGACAAAGACAGTGTCAGAAAGTAATAATTATTGTCTTTTTACGAACGGCCGTTTATTTTCAGTACAGTTATGTATAATAATTCGATAGTACAAAAAGGTTATTTAGCAAATAAAATAAACAATATGTGTACTTTAATAGTGCATACATAATTATTCTAATAGTGATAATTTTATTATTTCAATAAAAATTACCTACTTTGGTGTTTTCTAAATGATACCTACAAACATTTTTCCTTAATTTCTACACTCGTATTTTTTTTTTTTTTTTTTCAATCTAGATTATAATATAATAATATCTTACATCGAATTATATACTACTGAATTACTAAAATACTACAAAAAAACACGTAGAGTGAGTTGTTTTTAAATAATACAATAATCAGTCGCGTCAAAACGTGTTAGCGTTTTCGATGGACAACTTTATACGATTAATATCGTCGAAGAAATTAACAAAAAAATTATTTCAAGTTACAATCATAAATATTAATCTCGGGGTGGATTCGACATTATAAATCACTGTGGCAAAGCGGGAGAAAAATAATAAAATTTTAGTTTCATGATACCGTTATGAACAGAAAGGGTTTATTGCCTGTAATTTATCAATCGAAATTATAATATATTACGTGTGTCGAGTGCACTTTTCACCCATTGAATAGTCGAATACGAATTTCGAATGCAAGTGATTCCGTTTGAAACCCAATGAATATATTTCATTTTCTCGAAACGAGCTATTATTCAAATCCAGAGCGCATAGAAATCGCAATAATCAAGAAAAACCAATAGGCAGAGGAGAGTGTGTGAAAAACTGCAATTATTATAAGTTAAGAATTTTAAAACGCATTAAAATAATCCGAAAAAATGTACAGGGTTGGAGTGTGAATCCTTAATCTCCTCCTCCCCTTCTATTTCTGACCTTGTTGGTATCGTTTTACAGTTGTTTTGTCGTGTAGTGTTTAATGTCACGCCGTTATCGGAGACACGTCATGTGCTGCGTGTGTTTGTACACACCGTGCAGTTATGAAAAAACATGAAAGTGTAATAATAATAAAAAAAAATACGAATCAGATCGAATGACGTCTCTCGCGGGGCCCCACGGCTTTGCATTAACGCGCGACCTGACGCTAGAACTAACATATCTGTCGCGTCATTTGACGTTTAACAGACGCTTATTCGGCGTGTGTGTAAAGATATTATTAATTAGCATCCGAATAGTAATTTATTATAATATATGATTTTCAACTTTTCTCGGTTTTTTTTTTTTTTTGAAAATAATACGAGACGCTTCAGGTTGACAAAAATATTCAAGGAAGAAGCTATGATTTTTTTTTTGAGGACTCCTAAACATGAAGTGATTTGTTAAAATCATTATTTTAAAATTACACGTAGTATAAGTAAGTGTAGATTTAGTTACTAAATATAAATGGTACAAAGTCGAATAGTAATTATAGTCAATAATAATAATGGTTTTAGTCGTTTAAACATATAAATGTAAAATGTTTAATATAATAAATGCAACTCGTCATTCTTTTGCGTAAACATTCGTCTGAATAGTAGGCATTTATTTTACTTGAGCAATTTTTCTAAATTTTACAATAAAATTTGGAGCAACCAGAATAGTTAAAAAAATTATATTGTAAATATCTCTGTAGAAGAAAATTTTCATCGGAAACTTTTTGTAATTATTTCAATTTTGGATACAAGTAGCTTATGCTTAGAAATGCAATTAAAATCGTAACCAGTTACATTTAAACGTTACATAACTTAAATACATACGACATATACACGTCTGGTTACTGCCCAACCCTCCCACCCCTCTCTCCAATCGAACGTCTTGGGTACACATCAGTTTTGCAACAATGTTATATGTAAATTACTATTAATAGAAAAAAGTGTTTATAAATTCATATGCTGTACTCAGGGGTACGTAAGTACGTTCACGTTTATAAAGACGCCTCGGTTCGTTTTTCAGTTTCGTTCCTACGTCGTTTTAGGTGTAAACGTTGTAACCCTCACAAGACCTTCGTGATACAGTCATACGTCGACCGCTTTTGCGTTCGATCCGCATTGAAACACGATTAATCACGAGCCTTTTATATGTCGTTCCCGCAGACTGCCCCCCCTCCCTCCCGAACGGGGCGGTAAATAACGTGTTTATATTTATGTGTACACGACTGACTCGATGTGAAAGCGGAGAAAATGCTGTATCACGACTTTATTCTGCACGCGCCGATTAAAGTATGGCGTAATGCGCAGGGACACAACGAGGCACAACGTAAAATAAACAATATTTTACTTGCAACGTATGAGCATAGTAACAGTACTTGATCTTCTAAGTAAAACATTTCCTGAACCAAATGAAGAAGCTAGTGTTTTTACAACGATGTTTGTTTATTTATTTTTTCTGTGTACAACTAATCGTATGGAAATATTTATCCAAAAATTTCGATCAGTAACTTTTCGAAACCGGATTTGTCTCTAGATGGTACTTTAGAGAGGTCATTTTTTGAATTTCGCAATTCTTCATTTTTTTTTTTTAGGAAAAACTACCCAAAATTTGACAAAAACGATTCGAAAACCATCAATTTTCGATCCGAACTATATGGAAATTTAAACACAGATAGAAAATAATATGAGAAAGATTTTGGCGCAAGATAATTTTGGACATCTTTCTAACATTTTTTTTTCTCATTTGTTCTTTATATTATTAACTTCTTTCGTTCAGAATTATCTTATTGAAGAAATTATTTATCGTTTCTTTAAAATGCAATACACCCACCAAGAGCTTCACACCCGAGATGCGAAGAACACTCGTCGTGCGAAGTATGTCTGGCTTTTTATTTTTTTCTTTTGAATTAATTTTGGAATTTCTTTTTTTTTTTTTCTGACCATATCAAGTTATAATAATATATGATACCAATAATAGTGATGGCGGACGAGAGAGGGAAGGGGTAACGTGATGCAAACCCTTAAATGGGTCTT
>JAIPRM010014762.1:0-10558 GCA_025469315.1 Stegophylla sp. TES_Ste_2020
TTCCTTTGTTCAGAATCGTTTTACTGAAGAAATGATTTATCGTTTCTTTAAAATTCAATACGCCCGTCAAGAGAATACCACCCGTCGTGCGAAGTACACCCATCGTGCGAAGTATGTCCGGCTTTTTGAAACCGAATTTAGTAATAGATTGTACTCTAAAGAGGTCATTTTTCATTTTAGATTCTGAACGAAGTGAAGAAGCTAGTGTTTTTACAATGATGTTTATTTTAATTTTATTTTTTTCTGTGTACAACTTTTCGTATAGAAATACTTGTCCAATAGTTTCGATCAATAACTTTTTGAAACCCGATTCGCCTCGTGATTGTACTTTAAAGAGGTCATTTTTTTTAATTTCTCAATTCTTCAATGTATTTTTTCGGAAAAAACTACCCAAAATTTGACAAAAACGACTCAAAAACCATAATTTTTTGATCAGAATTTTATGAAAATTTAAATATAGATAGAAAATCCTATAAAAAAGATTTTGGCACAAGAAAATTTTGAAAATGTGAAAAAAAATTTTGGACATTTTTTGAAAATTTTTTTATTTTCTTATATTATGAACTTCCTTCGTTCAGAATCGTTTTACTGAAGAAATGATTTATCGTTTCTTTAAAATTTAATACGCCCGTCAAGAGAATACCACCCGTCGTGCGAAGTACACCCATCGTGCGAAGTATGTCCGGCTTTTTTTATTTGTTTGTTTGTTTGTTTTTTTTTTTTTTGACAAAAATTTGACAAATAAAAGAGATTTAAAAACAACTATGTTTTTATCCAAACATTATGAGAATTCAAACATAGATAGACAATAATATGTGAAACGTTTCGGCTCAAGAAAATTTTGAAAATGAGAAAAAAAAAACATTTGTTTATTGACATTTTTTTCTCTGTTCTTGTTTAATAGTGGGATATAAAACTGATCGAGTACAAAAAATATATATATATATTTTTAACTTTAATAAACTTTTTATAATTTTTAAGTTCTTCTCAAACGACATAACAATATAGTTCCTTGTACGATATGTATTTTTCAGCATTGCACATTTGCACACATGTTTATTAAACTATAAAATTTGTTCTGATCATTTTGTGGTGAACATCAATTGCATTAGGTTCTGATAACAATGATTTTATCATTTTATTATAAAAATTTAAAACCACGGACAGAAATTTCAATCTAGACCTCACCAATCTACAGTAATGTGCAATAATAGGCATATTGTGTCATTAATTTTAGCATATCATCATTAAAATACTAAAACCGCTTAAGCCTCTAGAGGAATTTTAATAAAAGTTTATTGTAGATATCATACAACTTCACAACATTTTCAAGAGTTTTGAATTAAACAATGAGTTTTATGCTAATTAAATCTGTAATAATCATTATTGATTAGATATGGGTGCCCATACTATAATTAAATTTAGTATGTTAAACTAGTTTTCTTTAACAATATTTATGTTATAAGAATCAATCATCAAATTATATAATCCTTAAATCTACGTAGAAATAATAAA
This sequence comes from Stegophylla sp. TES_Ste_2020, assembly GCA_025469315.1. Classification (NCBI taxonomy): domain Eukaryota; kingdom Metazoa; phylum Arthropoda; class Insecta; order Hemiptera; family Aphididae; genus Stegophylla; species Stegophylla sp. TES_Ste_2020. Next base: position 1,516 of record JAIPRM010014762.1, read on the forward strand.
TACGTTTTCTATCATCACAGCATTATTAGTTACCTCAATATTTATAATTAGTAAATTGTAATACTATGTCAAAACAAAACTTTTTCATATTTATATAAATAATAATATAGTAAAATTAAATTTACTGACATTTTATTTATTTAATTAATTCCGAAATCTAAAGATAAATCTGTTCTGATTTCATCAAAAAAATTTTTTAAATTGTAACGCAAAAAAAAAAAAATCAATTTTGAGTAACTTATACTACCAAACTTTGAAATAACTTTACAATAAAGGTTTATGAAGTAAATATATAAGTACAATAATATGTGAAACATTTTGGCACAAGAAAATATTGAAAATGTGAAAAAAATTGGCATCTTTTTAACACTTTTTTTCTTATTAAATTTTTTTTCCTTTTCTTTATTTTATTAATAAATAAATTTAAAGTAAAGTAAAGAAAATTAAAGTAAAATAAATTGTATATATATATTATAATACTTACTCCAAAATTGGTCAAATGTTTTTGAAAATTTTATGAGGTGTGCGCGTGACTATTTTTAGTAGTTGGTGAAAGTTTCAACTTTCTAGCTCCATTATTTTGGAAGTTATATCAAAAAAACAAAATCAAATTTACAAAAATTCGCGTTGTGCCGTTTTTTTGTCAAATTTGGGTAGTCTAGGCGCGTGCGCTTAAAAGAAGTATTGAGAAATTGGAGAAATGACCTCCCAAAAGTACCATCTTGACAACATTTCCATTCTATAGAGTTACTGATCGAAACTTTTGGACCAGTATCTCTACCCGAAGTGTTGTTTCCATACATACGAAAAAAAAAGAGTATTGAGAAATTGGAAAAATGTACCATCTGGGTGTGATTCCGGTTCTATAGAGATACTGATCGAAACTTTCGGACAAGTATTTCTATACGAAAAAGTGTTTACAGAAAGAGAAAAAAAAAAAAATAAACATCATTGTAAAATCATAAGCTTCTTCACTACGTTCAGAATCTAAAAAAACACAGATTTGTAAAACCAATACAGTCTTTCGCTCAGAATCTAAAATTAAGTAAAGTAAAGTGAATTATAGAAGACGAAGTCGGACATACTTCGCACCACGGATATTCTTCGCTTTTCGGGTTAGATACTCTTGGTGAGTGTTTTGAAAATGACGACTATCATTGTTCCCTATATTTATTCATTTAATTAATTAACGCCAATCGGTAATTTAATAAATATAAAATTTTGACTTATTCAGCTCAGATCTAGGAGTCGTTAAGTAGTTTAAGAATTCTATCTAGTGGATTGTTGTGGGAGTAGTTAGTACGGTGGATGGAGACATAGAACAGATAGTGATTTCTAGTAGAATGGACAGGGACACGAAAAGAGATAGAACACAAAAGGTTCGGGGCATCTATTGTGGCATTAAGAAGAGAGGCGATGAAGAAGAAGTCAGTATCTACACGACGAGAAGCAAGAGTAGGGATATTTAAATAAGATCTAACGGGTAAATAATCATGGGGTGGTTGGTAAATATTGAGTCGATAAGTGACGTAAGACAAGAATCGGTTTTGGATTCGCTCTAATCGTAATTGGTCCTTGGCTAAATTAGGGTGCTATACAACTGAGCCATATTCTAAAATAGAGCGGACAAGGGAAAAACAAAGGGAGCGGAGACATAAAACGGACGTGAAAAGACTGGTGTTGCGCTTTAAGAATCCCAGAACCTTTTAGGAAGAAAATTTATCATCCCCGAGAACAACTAAGAGTCGTGGACCTGATGGTATAACAGCTCAATTTTTATTTAATATAAAGACACAGTTAAAATATCCGTTACTGTTTTTGTTTAACCTCTCATTAGCCGAGGGTATATTTCCATCAATATGGAAAACGAGTCAGGTAACACCTGTTTATAAATCAGGAGACCCAGGTTCTGTATCTAATTATCGTCCAATTTCTGGTTTACCTCTAGTTGGTAAATTATTTGAAAAGATTGTCCACAAAATATGAATTGAACGCAGATTTAAATTAGTTTTATCAACAAATCAACATGGGTTTTATAGCAGTCGTTCTACAACTACAAGTGCATTAGAAACGGATTTTCTTGGTTTTTGGAAAAATTATTTATTGAGAAATTGGAAAAATTACCTCTGTAAAGAACCATCTGGTTATGATTCGGGATGTATAGAGATACTGATTTATATTTAAAACTAACTACAGATTTACAAGACATAACGTATATTATTTAATATAAGTAGTTCATTGATAAAATATTAAAACAAATGGTAGTCATGAATATTATTTATAATTTTTTATATACCTAGGTATACATATATGTATATATATTTATATTTATATATCTATATATTAGCTATAAAAAACTTTTGAATTTCACTGATAATATTCGCGTTGTTTTTTTGGTTTGATTAGGTATTAATCGATTTCGAAATAAATGTAATTTTAAAGATAAATCTATCCAGTTAAATATGTTTAGATAAATTAAATTTATTAAATTTTCATTTTAGATAATTATTTAGGTAACTCACAAATTAAAAGCCAAAAGGTGTTTTTCGCTTATCTTATGTATTATTCGACGCTAAATACAATATAAGCCGGTAATTGCGGTGTGGCTTTTGACTGCCGTTTTTTTTTTTTATTATTTTTTATGCCCACAGGTATATACAATATTATATACAACTGTAGTTATGCCGAATTCGGCAACGCTGCAAACACACAAACACACCAATATTCGTGTACTCAACGTTAGAACTTGAGTCAATACGAAAAAAATTGTATAAAATACACTACTCACCAACACTATTAAATAACAGTAGTTTTTTTTTTTTTTTTTTAACCGTGACTGGCTATATGTGTCACGAATTCACGATAAAAATTAATAAAAATTATATTACAGTGCATAAATGTTGATTTACGATAATTATAGCCGCTTTATTTTATTTCATTTTATCATGATGCTTATATCTTTTTGTAATTTGAATTTATGAATTATTCCTTAGGTGTATGTGAACACATGAAAATCAATTTTCGTTTTTCGTAAATGCTATATGTAACAAAGCAGCATATAGTTCAACATTTAAGTTCAATTCTTTTTAATATTATTAATTTCCTTCGTTCAGAATCGTTTTATTAAAGAAATGATTTGTAGTTTCTTTAAAATTCAATAAATCAGTTAAGAGTATCCCATCCGAGTTGCGAAGAACACCCGGACGAGCGAAGTACACATTTTTTTAAAAAATTATACGTACATCGTACATGTGCACAATATTATAACAACAATAGAAGAATGGCCTAGTTTCACCCATGTGTAAAATACTTATTTTTTTGGAAGATTTTTCTTCATTATTTGTTTAATTTTTTACATTAAACGACAAATGTATGTTCGAAATTCGCGTAAGCGTTGCTTTGCATATATATTACAAACGGTTTTGCTATATTCATCGATAGCTGATATTCAATATGTACCGAATTTTATTGGTGAACAACTGTGTTTAAATTGTCGGAACAAAATGTTGCCATTCTATTTTGTCCACACTCGTTCTTTTATGTAATAGAAAAAAAAAGATATTCTACAAATTATAACAATCAATGTCGGAACGTAGTACAATAGCTGTTTTCCCCAAAATTTATCCTAATACATTTTATTTTATTTTAATATGTATGCATGTGTGTCATGCAAAAAAAAACACATATCGTACTAGGAAATATTGTTCCAATAGTATCCAAACATTTATAAAGTTACATGTATCGATGTAATTTAAATCATTCTTCGATAACCTCAAAATCTATCAATAATAAGTATTTGTTAATTGGAAGTCTATTTGACATGCAGACGAAAATGTTATTTTTCACGATTCTTGTTGTAGTGCACGTCAACTATGTAAGTATACATTTTTTTAGAACAACATAATTATTAAAAATATGACCTCTATGTCCTTTATGTTCACTCATACATTTGAATCGATTATGTATGTCTATAATATGAAACACTATAGGAGAATTTCATTATTTGTTCAGAAAAAAACCGTTAGATTATAAGTGTCCTTACAATTCTAATCATTAAGTGTTTACGGTACAAGGTAGTTTGAAAAATTATTACAGGCATAGTGTGTGAACAGTTTAAAATTTTTATTTAAAAGTCATTTGAATAATATTTACAAATAAATGCTCTTTAATTGCCTTTTTTCTCATCAATGTCAAAAATAAGTTTTAACGCCTTTCATGGTGGTACGAAATACCCTGATAGCAGGGCTGAATTTAAGTTTGGGGGGGGGGGCAATGGCTATAAAATTTATGAGGCGCGTAAGTTCTATTTGTTCAATTTAAAGGCTCTGTGCTGAGAAAAATGTTATATCAGGAAATTTATATAAGTGTATGAAGTAGGTCTGGTTTTCTATTTTTTTTTTGTTAGTGATGGCAGTCTTGTTCAAAGAGAGCGATATATATATCTTCGAAGAAGACCAAGGGGTCTTCTTTGCTCCTCGGTTGAGACTTAGTGGAGGTGTTAAATGTTTAAAGTAACGATAAATCATTTCTTCAATAAAATGATTCTGAGCGGAGATTTATTTAAGACGGTTACCACGTTGAAAAAAAAAAAATGAAATTCAAAAGTTGATAACAAGAAGTAACACATACCATATTCAATAAATTAATTTGAAAACAGATTTCCCATAGTTAAATAAAAAATTAAAGCGAAAATAATGACGTGACAACAAATTTTATACTGACATTTATCAACTACCTATTGTATTACTACGATTATGAAGGTCACCATATTATGACGGTTAATTAAATGGTTGCTATCAAATTTTCTATACCAATCAGATGAGCAGTCAAAACGCGCGAAATTAAATTATGAATATGAAATGTTTATGCTGTGTCAAAGTCAAACCTTTGAAATAATGTGAATTTTGAAAAATGATAAGTCTAAAGTATCATCTAGATTCTTGAGCCGAATTCTGATTCAAGAAGTTACTTTTTGAAACTTATGGATAATATTTATCAGGGGTGGCCAAATTGTGGCTGTTGTCGTGGTTGTATGTGATTCTCATTCTATTTTTGAAAACAATAATAATCTTATTGAATGATATAACATTTTTTTTTTTTTTATTGATTACATTTTTAAATTTTGAATTATGGCTTTCAATGTATAAAGTTTGAATTTGTATTGACATTGTACAAATAACTGTTTTAGCATAAAGTTAAACATGTATTATTGTTGAGATGACATGAATTTTTTTATATCGTTTATTTCCATTAGTTTCTAATCTGGTTAAATTGAAGTATGATCGACTCAGAATTATTCCTTAAGATGATCTTGAGTTATATATGAAAAATATTTGGATTTGGTTATTTTTATCATCAATTGAAATGATTCACAAAAAAATGTCATTCCAAAGATCGATTTTAAACTATTTGTGCAATATGTGCACAGCTATTGATGTTTGGGTTCTTAGAAAATTCAATAACAGAGTGTCGATTATTTTTAAACTTTTTTGACTAAAATTCTAAAAGTTCTTTTCCATGAGATGCCTAAGCTATTGCAATGCGATTCGATACTGGACATATTATGTTTTCAATAAAATACACTAAAATGGAATTTAAACGACTTTTTTGGCTCTCGAATATAATTTTATTTATGCGCGGGGCTCGTCGTGAACATATTCATGTTGGCCACCTTTGATGTACAGATATTGAAACGGGGAATTTGTTAGTCGCCGTAACGTAAAGAACAACACGTAGATTACGGTATCGCGCGTCCTTTGTTTTATCGATGTAATCATACGTTGTACAGCGAATGGCAATATATTTGTATTTTATGTATTGTGCAATATAACACGTCCGTTGGCTTCTGTTTTTTTTTTTTGAGGGAGACAGGGGAGGTGGGGAACACAATTAACCCAAGCCGCGCCGGCTTGGTCTCGCTACAAAAAGGCAGCGCGGGGGACCACGTCGATACGACGCGGTGTCAAAATAAAATTGTACCAACGTGTACAATAATAATATTGCGGATAGGCGATCGTTGATGTTACCGACGGCGCTGAAAAAGGCCGTGTTTCGGCGTCGGCTTTTGCACGCGATCGATCGGTTACGTGCCATATGCAAGAATGCCGCCCGACGGCGGTTTACAACAGTGGTTTCCAACATTTTTTTACTCTCGACCATTCAATTTTGTAATTTTTTCTTTTTCTTTTTGAAATGCGACCCCCGTTCATTTTTTTAATAAGTTTCATTTACTATGGTAAATTACCATAGTAAATTTTTACGTGTGGATTTCACACGTAAAAATATTTGCAGAAAAAAATAAACATCATTGTAAACCCACTGTAATCTTTGTTCCACCCAGAGTTCAAAATTCAAAATTGTATTAGAAAAAACTCATTAGCTTTCATATCGGGAAAATACTATAGTAAATATCTTTTTTTTTTTTTTTTACATTTCCACCGATGAATGATTAATATAAGGTATATTTTATTCTTATATTCTGAGTGGAGCGAAGAAGCTAGTGTTTTTACAAATGGTGTTTATTTTAATTTTTTTTTTCTGTAAACACGATTTCGTATTTAAACAATTGTCCAAAAGAATCGACCAGCAACTTTTTGAATCAAAATTCACATCTAGAATTCAGATGGTAATTTTTAGAGATTATTTACCGAAATTCTCAATAGTTTTTTGAAATTTGGGAAAAACTACTAGATATTTGACAGAAACAACTCGGAAACGATTTGATAAACTTTGAGTTAAATACAGCATTTTGAAAATTTTGAAATTTCTCGTTGTTTTTTTAGTTTTTATGTAATAAAATTTTTGAATCTTGATATTAAGACTTAAATATTTAATATCATCTCACTAACCTATATGTCTAATTTATTGGAGAAATCTGAAAAATCTTAAGTAAACTTTTTTCTCTTTAATATTTTAGAGTTAGAATTTTGAAGAAATTCGTTAGTTATCTAAAATTACACACTTTAACATAGATAGAAGAAAATTATTTGACCGATTTTTTTTTCTTGGTAACGAGGTAGAGATTTATATTGCGAATAAAATGAAATTTTATTGGTCAATAAAATTTTTTACGGATAAAGAATTAAACATTTTACAAGTGTTTGATTGAAAAAAAAAATTGTAGAAGATATGGACAAATTTGTATGATATATTTCTAATTAAAACCGTAAAGGTTGGTAGTTAATTTTTTTTCGCCATCTTGGTGAATTAAAATTAAAATTTTAGGTAAAACAGTAAAGGCCATAAACGATATGTCACAAAATCGATTTTTCAATTTAGTCGTTACTCTCAAACTAATTGTTTTCAGTGATCTTTTGTCGAACCGCCACGTTAAAAAATAATTTAATCGTCCAGCCAATTACAAGCCCGTTATAAACCATTTTAATCAGAACCATATCAAACACACATCAGAAAAAGTAGTTTATTTCAAAAATATCACCTATTTAATTCATTAATTAATAATAAGTTTATTAACTAATAAGTCGTATTAAATAAGTAGATAAAATAAAATAAATTTAAAATGCAATATGATTTAAAAATTATGCCACCGAGATCCTTTTATGGTCATTTTCACACTTTTGAGTTTATACGACACAATTTTCGTTTGAAGAAAATTTTTGAAGAATCTTCATTAGAGACTTAGGAACACAAATATTTCAAATTCATTTTTAAACTACAATAAATCCTTCGATTCTGACACTGACTGAATTACTTACGTACTGCTAAGTAAAATCACCTGAACTGGAGTATTCAATATAGTTATTGATATTATGGTAACTTGCGAGTTGTATATAAAGCGATGAATCATCAATTGTTGTAGGTATAAATAAAATAATATGTTTCATATGGTTCGTTATTGCCTCGTTTATAATTGTCGGGGTAATAAAGTTTCCCGTGGCGGGGTGATAATAATTATTTAAAAAACACAAAATATTCAACTATTATTGAAAATTGTTGAATGCAGACAATCAAAATAATTTGTGGCATCTTCAGTTTCGCTGATAAGAGCTTTATATTTCAAAACCCAGAAGAATAATTTAATATTTACTTGAGTTATGTAATGTACAGGTATTATTCTGATACTATCTATTTAATTCAAATGTAATATTGTTTACATCTTAAAAGTGTCAATCAATAGCTTATCATAGACGAACATTTTGGTTTAAATATAAATGTGTAAGAAACGACTAAATAATACTCTATATAAAATTGATAATTATTGTTGTCTAAAACTAACTGAAGGTCCGTTCGAAATCGTTTTATTAAAAAATGATATATTCTATCTTTAAAATTCAAAGAAACTACCAAGTGTATCCCATCCAACTCTCGAAGTATACCAATAGTGGAAAATACGAACGGTTTTTTATTAATTTAAATTTCGTTTGGGATAAATTATTTTAATTGTAATATAATGTCCAATTTAAGGGTATATCATTATTAATATAATTTATCGTACTTTACTTTTACTATTTTCTAATTAGATGACGACCTAAGAAAACTGAAAGTTCCTTTATTTAATTTATAATTAATGCTTTCCCTTCTATTAACTACAACATTAAAATTTGTATGAGGGGGGGGGGAGGTCTTAATAATATGTTTGGAAACCACGACCACAATTAACACAAGTATAAAAAAAAAACGATAAGTTTTAATATTTTTCTATTAATGTATTTTAGATTCTGAACAAAGTGAAGAAGCTAGTGTTTTTACAATGATGTTTATTTTTTTTTTTCCTGTGAACAACTTTTCATATAGAAATACTTGTCCAAAAGTTTCGATCAATAACTTTTTGAAACTCGATTCGCCTCTAGATAAGGGTGACCATTTTTATAAATATAAAAAAACGGGACAAATAATTTTGAACTTAAAAAAAGCCGGACATACTTCGCACGACGGGTGTACTTCGCACGACGGGTAGTATTCTCTTGACGGGCGTATTAAATTTTAAAGAAACGATAAATCATTTCTTCAGTAAAACGATTCTGAACAAAGGAATTTAATAATATAAGAAAAAAAAAATTTTCGAAAAATGTCCAAAAATTTT
>JAIPRM010014763.1:0-10558 GCA_025469315.1 Stegophylla sp. TES_Ste_2020
TTATCATTAAATAAAGTTGGATTAAAATGATGTAAAAATTTGTTTATTTTAAATGTTCTTATGGGAGCCGTATATTTTATTTCAAAATCAAAAGGAGCTGTGAACCTAAAAAGGTTGACAACCACTGCACTATAACATAATTTGTACTAATGTTTATCGTGGCACCTCTATTCAGTCATGGTTAAAAAAAGTGCAAAATATTTATTTTAGTGGATAAGATTCGAAACCGGTACCGCCTTAACCACTACGTCACAATAATAGCGTTAAAAACCAATGAAATAGTAGGTAATTAATGTAATAACAGAAAATATTGAATTTTCAAAATAGAATAATCAAAAAACTATTGATGCACGTGAATATTAATTCTCACCATCGTATTTAGCATCAAAAAATACTAAATGTGACAAAAAAATATTACCTACCAACGATTTGGGTGCTAATTAAAAATATACCATAATAATTTGTCCGTACTTTCTCCGATTTTTTTTCAATCAAACTCTTGTAAAATGTTTAATTCTTTATCCGTAAGAAATTTTATTGCACCAAAATATTTGCAATGAATGAAATTCTCTATCTAACTACTAAGTTTCAAAAAAATTGGTCTTACCAATTTTCTTTTATGTACGCTAAAGTGTGTAATTTTAGGTAAAATTAACGAATTTCTAATTAACTAATGAATTTCGTCAAAATTCTAACTCCAAACGGTTATAAAGAAAAAAATTTACTTACGATTTTAGGATTTTTTCAGATCAATTAGACATATATGTGAGTAAGATGGTATTACATTTTCAAGTTTTAATATCAAGAATCAAACATTTTATTACATAAAAACTAAAAACAAGAAATTTCCGAAACATTAAAAATGTTTCATTTAACTCAAAATTGATCAAATCTTTTTAAAATTTTTATGAAATGTTCTCGAGACCATTTTTAGAAGTTGGTGATTACTGATTACTGATTAATATTAAATGATAAATCATATTTAAGGATGAATTAATGTTAAAATAATGTTCTTGTAAAACATTTATTTTTAAAGGAATTAAATATAAGAGTTTAAATTAAAAAAAAAAAATATATATATATATATATATATAATATGTATAATAAAACATAACCGTTTGCTTAAAAAATTTAAAATAATCACATACGCTACAGCGGTTCCATGGTGTAATGGTTAGCACTCTGGACTCTGAATCCAGCGATCCGAGTTCAAATCTCGGTGGAACCTTCAAAATTTTGCCTTTTTTTTTAAATTCATTATTTTTCATATTTCGTATGTTTTAGTACATATAATTCCGGGTCTGATATTTTTTTTTCTTATATTATTAACTTCCTTCGTTTAGAATCGTTTTACTGAAGAAATGATTTATCGTTTCTTTAAAATTTAATACGTCCGTCAAGAGAATACCACCCGTTGTGCGAAGTACACCCATCGTGCGAAGTATGTCCGGCTTTCTTTTTATTTTTATATGAGAGGGGCATAAACGCATGATAATAATTCTAACACTAAATAATACAGTAGATGTTACAAAATATATAATTGTATGTTATTTATCACAGTGGTGATAAATAAGTTTATTAGTGGTGTATTTTTATAGGAAAGTGCGTTTTTTAGCTGATTACAATATGTTGTTAAAGGTTTTCTTAACACAATATTTGAGTCATATCCAGTATTGAAATTTTTATTTCGCAGTTTTTGATGACTTTAATTCGTAAGATATTTTTAGATTCTGTGCTTAGCGGAGAAACTAGTGTTTTTACGACATTTTTTTTTATTTTATTATTATGTTATTTTTTTGTACACAAAAGTAATTCGTATAGAAACACTTGTCCAAAAGTCTTGACCAGCAAATTTTTGAAGCCCGATTTATTTCTGATGGTACTTTAGAGATAATATTGCGAATTTCTCAATTTTTCTTTTATTTTCTTTTGGGAAAAACTACCTAAAATTTGACAAAATAGACTTGGCAACCATTATTTTCTGATCCATACTTCATGAAGATTTAATCAGCATAGATAGACAATAATATTATGAGAAATATTTTGGCGCTAGAAAATTTTAAAAATATGAAATAAATATTTTGGGTATTTTTTGATTTTTGATTTTTCTGTAAATACTTTTTTGTATGGAAATACAAAAAGGCTCAACCAGCAACTTTTTAAAACCAGATTTGCCTTTAGGTGATACTTAAAAGAGATCGTTTTCGAAATTCTCAATTGTTTTCTCAAAATTTATGAAAGTATCCAAAATTTGACAAAAGAGACACGTAAATTATCTTTTTTTAATCCAAACTTTATGAAAATTTAAATATGGATAGACAATATAATAGATAATATGAAAAATATTTTCGTCCTAGAAAATTTTGAATAATAAAGTAAAAAAAAATTATGACATTTTATCTAAAACTTTTTATCTCATTATTTTTTTTTCTTTTCTTTATTTATTAGGTAAACAAAATAAAGTAAAGCAAAGATAAGTAATGTAAATAAAAATAAAGTATAATATAATAAAATAAAGTAAAGCAAAAATAAATAAGTATAGATAAGAAAGCCGGACATACTTCGCACTACGAGTATTCTTCTCTCCACAAGTCAGGTATTCTTGGTGGGTGTGTTGAAAATGACGATTATCATTGTCTTTTATATTATAACTTCCTTCGTTCACAATCGCATTACTGAAGAAATGATTTCTTTAAAATTCTAATTTTTGTATTGATTTCTTTAAAATTCTACTCATTCACCAAGAGTATCTGACCGGAGGAGCGAAGAATATCCGTGGTGCGAAATATGTCCGGCTTTCTTTCTTATACTTTACTTATATTTGCTTTACTTTATACTCTACCTTACTTTACTTACTTCTTAGATTCTGAGTGAAGCGAAGAATGTATTGGTTTTACAAATCTGTGTTTTTTTCCGTATGTATGTAATCACGAGTTCGGGTTGAAATACTGATACAAAAAAATCGATCAGTAACTCTGTAGATTGGAAATGTTGTCTAGTTGGTACTTTTGGGAGGTTATTTTTCAAAATTCTCAATACTTTTTTTAAGCGCATGCCTAACTAATCAAATATTGAAAAAAAAAACGATCAAAAAGATAGTTTTCATTAAAATTCTAAAAACTTTCAATTTCCAACCATAGGTTATTTAGGACCTTGTTGTTTTTATTGACGTATTGCACTAATTGAATGACAGACGTAGGCAAATTAGGGTAGGTGGCTGGAGGGGCTAAGCCTCTTTCTCTCCCCCAAAAAATACTCAAAGCCTCCCAGATTTTTGGATATTGCATAAGATTAATGCCCTTGAGGGGGGCTTAAATCAAACAAATGAACACTTTATTCCCCCCCTAAAAAAAAAAAAATTGTATCTTTGTGCCAACAATGGCAGGTATATCATTTTGAAATTAAGGCATGAATAAATAAAAACATGTATAGTTAGATATACAAAATAGAATTTGACAGTAAAAAAATTTATTGTTTTTTTATAAAGAAGTAAACATAAAAAATAATTCCATTTTTAAGTTGAAAACGTGAATTAAATATTTTTATTTAAAAAAAATAGATATAATTAAGATGGTTATATAAACTTATAAGTGTTTATTATTATTATTTTAACTAATTGAACATTAAATCACTTTAGAAGTTTTTTAGATCGCATCTTCACATTTAACTTTGATACTTATGAATTGCTATCGTCAATATTATAAACAAAAACTTTACGATAAGATTGTACTGTTCACTATTATCATCTTCATAACTGATATCGTCGTTGTAGTCAATACCTTCATTTCCATCATAATCAGCAATACGTTTGTCGTCGATTTCATCATAATATTCATGATAAGAGTACGGATTTTAAAGTACTAAAATACTAAAGAAAAACATTAAAACACTAAAACACTTAAGCTCTACAATTCTTCCAAAAAAGCTTAAAACATTAAAAATGAAGTTAACAAAAAAAAAAAAAAATATATATTTATATATATAGGTGTATATAATATGTATTACATAAAAAAAACTATTATAATAAAATAGATTTTTATTCACAAGACTACTGTTTTTCTTCTTCCACAGTTAATCTGCTAATTAAATTAATTTTATTTAAGATATCTAATTTATCAAAATAAATTATATAATAGGTACTGAATGATTTACCCCATATCATCGGAGTTCGATTGTAAAATAAATATTAGCCATTTTAATACGTTTATTTAGAACACATTTTGAAAAAATGTTACTTAAAAGGAAAAAACAGGACCCAATAAAACCCAAAAAGCATAAAAATACAAAAAAAGCAAAATTAAATTTCGTGTATTTTATTCTAAGTAGTATAAATCAAATTCATAGCTGACATAGCTTCGTTTTAAAGCAGAAGAAAAAAATAAAATGCCTACAAAATCCGTACTCTATTTATGATCGATATCATCATCAAATTCAATGTATTCATTAATGCCGAAATTATCATTAAAATTGTTATCGTACTTTTCACCCTCATGAACTAATTGTTGTGAGACCAGACAATTGGAGTCGTTTGGATCACTGAGACTTTGGAAGAACTGATAACTATATGAGAAAAAATTTGTCCATGTATCGTAGATACTGCTATCTGCATCATTTTGAAGTCCAATTATAGGTTTACTCTGTAGAAATAAACAAAATATTAACTTCAGCATAAAGTAACGAAGTTTATTAGGTATACACAGTGGCGTAGCATAGGGGGTACGGGAGCGTGATCAGACTCGGGTGACATTTTTTAGAAGGGGTGGCACTGGTGGCAGAAAAAGTTGTTTCCTGAAAAGCAGCGAGTAAATGAAAAAACAAAAAGTAAAGTATAAACAAGAAAGGCAGACATACTTTGCACCCAGGATATTTTTCGCTCTTCGGGTTTGATACTCTTGAAGGGTGTGTATAATTTTAAAGAAACGATAAATCATTTCTTCAATAAGACGATTCTGAACGAAAAAAGTTAATAATATAAAGAACAATAATAGTCATCATTTTCAACGCACTCACCAAGAGTAACTGACCCGAAGATCGAAGAATATCCGTGGTGCAAAGTATGTCCGTCTTTCTTGTCTGTACTTTAGTTTACTTTTTTTTTTTATCTAATACATAAAGGAAAAAAAAATTAGAAAAATATCCAAAAAATTTTTTTCACAATTTCAAAATTGAATCAGCAACTTTATATAAACTGTATTTGTCTCTAAATTGTACTTTAGAGAGGTTGTTTTTCGAACTTCTTAATTCTTATTTTATTTTTTATTTCTGGAAGGGGAGGGACTACCCAAAATTTGACGAAAAAGACTAAGAAACCATCATTTTTTGATCTAAACTTTATAAAAATGTAAACATAGATAGACAATAATAATATGAGAAATATTTTAAAGCAAGAAAATTTTGAAAATGTGGAAAAAAATTTAAGCATTCTTTTCTAACATTTTTTTTTCTCATTAAATTTATTTTCTCTTTATTTATTAGATAAAAAAAAAAGTAAAGTAAAGTATAGACTAGAAAGTTGAACAAACTTCGCACCACAGTTATTTTTCGCTCTTCAAGTCAGATACTTGGTGTGTGTGTTGAAAATGATGACTATTATTGTTCTTTATTTTATTAAATTCCTGTGTTCAAAATCGTATTATTGAAGAAATGATTTATCGTTTCTTTAAAATTCTACATACCTAACAAGAGTATTTGACCCGAGTAGTAAAGAATGCTTATGGTGCGAAGTATGTCCGGCCTTCTTATCTATACTTAGCTTTACTTTACTTCACTTTACTATATACTCTACTTTAAATTATTTACTTTTTTTTATACAAAAACATGTAAAAAAAAATATTATTTTAAAAACACTGGCTTCTTCACTCCACTCAAAATACAAAATTAAGTTTTTATAAATGTTAATATTAAATAGATGGCATGGAGATGTAAACAATTAAACGTGATCGTATTAGATAACAATAAGTCAATGTAGAGGAATGTACGAATCTGGTTATTCCATCCCCACCGTAAAGACGCCACAGTCAACAAAACAAAGTCTATGGTCCATGCGGCATAAGAATGCTAGTTTTTCGCGCATCCAAATTAACGAGCTCCGTAGTTCGGAAGTATGATTGCTCCTACCAAGCGGGTAGCGGTCTTTATCGAGCAATCGTTAAGGAACAGAGGTAGTGGCGTAGTATCGTGCCGGCACCGGCGTCATTCGTCCGCCCATTACTATTATTATTGTTTACTAAATACGATAAATTATTTTTGTTTTGTTACCGAATTCTAGCTAGGGACGCGCTATAGTATTGGAATTGCGCGAATCACGATCCGTTTTGGTCTCAGTCTACTTGCGTTCTCTCGCCGCACGGATTACAGATGGCCGATTTATATGGACTGTGTGCGTACGTTTATTATTCACATATATATTTTTGTATTTTACCCCCAATTATTATTATCTACATAGTATTATGCGCATTTGTAACATTTATATTGTACACGTACCGGAACGGTGCGTGTCGACGTTACAGGTGTTTGAATCACCTGTAACATATCATTGTTGCGCGTCGCCGCAGGCTGCAAATGATGCTGTTCAACGGCATCTGATGTCGCTCGGACCTTGTTTGACGACGACGACGAGATAGTCTGATGCGACCGGATATCCGGCATAGTGTCTCTAGCCTGCTTGTTGACGACAGGCAAATACGGGGCGACGATCGGCAACACGCTTGCCGGTGTGGCATTCCGGTCGTCTATCACAGCTGCCTTCGGGTTATCCATCGCATCCACAGCAGATTCCGCGTCGATCAAACTGACGTCGATCGCTGCGACATTTCCATTGTCGTCATCACCGGCGACTCTCGCGTACATGCGGACGCGCCGACCCTGGTCAACTACCACGGCTTTCACTACCGCGTCCTCCCGCCAAACATACTCGTTGTCTCCACCGATGACGCGAAACTGGCCGTCATTTCTCGTGCCACCGTCGTTGGTCTGGCGTGGTGTTGTAGGCGGCGTCAGAGAGTCAGACTCGAAAAACGCTCGCTTCCTCCTCTCGTGCCGGTCGCCCTCACCATTCTTTGGTGCTGTAATAACTTTATGAAAAGAGTTGGATTTTTTCTTACGCGCGTTCTTACGACTCTGTTGTTTGATTTTTTCCGCGGTCTGGCGGTCGATCGCCACGTGCGGCGACTCTCCCGGTGGCGTGGCCGGCAGTTCCGTCTCTTCGACGTCAATCATCGTGCGTACCGGCGCCCCTCCGTCATCGTCTTTCTGCGCCGGAATCGCTCTACCCTCTGTCTTGGTCGTCTGCACCTGCAACGCTCTGGAACCCGTCCGCGCCGGCAAAGATCTAGCGCTCGTCCTTCTCGCCCTAGCGGCCCCGCCCTGCACTCTACCCGTGGCCAGTGCCGTCACCCACGGCATTATGGTATACGTCTGGGGGTCAAACCTTCGCAATATCTCGTCCATCATCATGTACCGGTAACCGGCCGGTGCAGGCTCGTACCCGAACAAGTCTTCAAGTCCCAAGCAGGTGCAGTAGCAGCTGCAACTCAGCAAGACTTGTATGTACAACGGCAACATCACGGCCATATTGCAGTTATAATGTTAACTCACGACCACCACTGTAGAGGCCGCACACCTGTGTACACGATCAATTTATCTGTTTGTATATGACTAGATGGAAAATTCGTCTTTTTACCAACTGACCTACTAACACTGTAGCTGCATTCGATTTGGGCTGGAAAAAAAGTTATTGGTTTAAAATATGTACGAAATGGATCCATATAAAATGAAACGCAGGAATTGGGTATTAAATTGTGCGTAAGAAAGTAACACACAATTACGCGACGTAATTATTTATATACGCAATTACGAATTGGGTGCCAATGTAAAGAGAATGATTTCTATAATTTGGTCTGCGGGCTTATCGAAATTTTTTTTGTTTTTTACTTTTTCCCATGTACCAGTTAATTATATTATTTTATATATTTAAATTTTTTCATAATTTTCCCAAATTTACCTAAACAACGATGAAAAATATTTTTATCATGTCTATTATAATTAATAACAAATAAGTTATAGGTAATCTTAAGTCAAGTGCATATTTATGAGAGACTGAGCGAATTATAGCTCGTCACGAAATATGAGGAAAATTTGTAAAACTAACAGAACTGAAAATAAGAATACCAACAGAAGAAGAGCAGGATGCCTTATTATTTTAGTACATTTTAAATTCTGAGTGGAGCGTAGAAACCAGTGGTTTTAAAATATGATAATTATTGTGTGATACTATACTTTTTTATATTACAATTATTTTTGAACTCAAAATGACTTTAATGCCAAAATCTCTCAAGGTATCTTATTTTTGATTTTTTGGGAAAGTTTCTATGATTTGCATTTAGTATAAATACAAGTTCTTATGATATTGTAAGTAACAAGGTGTTACAAAATATACAAGATCGAATAGAAATAAATAACTCCCAAAATTGTCATTACTGTACTATTGATTGATAATCGTAAAATATATTTCATAATTTTTGAGATAATTCAGTAATCGATAAATTATATACCATAATTACATGAAATCTTTCCATCTTAATTTAATATTTACCATATTTTATCGAACTCAGAAATTTATATAGGTTTATTGCATAAATTATATTTTGTGAAAAAATTAATTGAAATGCTTTATTTTAGGTAAGTTTAATGAAAAAAAGCCACCTATAGTTCGTGAGGGTTCAATACTTAATGCGATTTTGACGAAAATACAAAAAGCGGGTGAAACCCTTTCGGCCAAAATACTTATATCTTTTCCTTTTCAGACACTGTCCCTATTCGACCAGTACATTTTTCGTTAAAATTTACTATATATAATTTTTGTAACCACTTCTAATAATTGTCCACAGTATCACTCGTAAATGTTATAGGAGTGATATTAGGTATACCACTTTTATGTACTTATAAGAATAAATATCAAAAACAATAATATCTATGACGACGGTATCTATACCTAATTTTAGTAAGTGCTTTCCTCTATTAATTATAATAATTTCTATCATTTGGCGTTTCATTACTGAAATGTCCCCACGTTGCACAGCAAGCCGAGAGATGTTTTTGATTTGCGGAGCGAAACGAGTTTACTAAACACCCGGTGAACTAACATATGTCAGTGGAGTCGATTTTGGCGTTTCATTACCGAAATGTTATCACGTTGTATAAGAAGTAGATTATCGTCGAAATGACATCGCCAAAATAGCTAAACAACTATTAAAATTGATTCCTAAAATATTGGATATTACATTTTAACGAAAAGTGAATTGGCTGAAAAGGGACAGTGGCCGAAAAGGACACTGGCTGAAAAGGGAAAGGTACATTTTGGCCGAAAGGGTGATGCTCACAAAAAACAATTTATAGTCGAACAGTACAAATATTTAAATAGACGTTTATTTAACTTATAATTGTAATATTAAATATAATATGAGAGATTTAATATTTTTTCTATTGGATATTTTTTCCTCGGTTATTTTTTCCCGGATATTTTTCCGGGATTCATAGCATCCATGTTATTACATTTATATTCATTTTACAAACTATTATTAGAATTTACGTATTTTGTGGTTATTATATTAAAAATTATACTCGTAATACTCAAATCTATCAAAAAATTATTTTACTGTTTAATGTGAAATATTCTTACATTCGGAAACTTTTTTATTAGATTATCAACTCTACTTACGATTTGACATTTAGTCACAAAGACGTGTAGTGTAGTTACCGTAGACAGTTCAATAACTCAATTACAATAATACTAAATCACTATGTAGTAATTACATATTATTTATGCTGATAATATAAATATTAAAAATTCATACGCTTATAGTGTAATATATTATTATCTATAAAAATGTTGAATATACATCGCAATGATTCGGGCAACTTTTAAAAATGTAATTCGTATCAATATGACAAGAATAGTATGCCTTCAATGCACATAGACGTTATATTGTCTCCAAAATTTGTTTATGACATTTGTGTAAATAAAGTAATACAATATTATACTTTATAACGTGATGACAAACATGTCGTTGATTTTACATTCTATTATGTCATAGTATTATAGATCGTAATTTGTCATGTGTACACTGTACATATTGTCATAGGGCTATCAAATATGTTGGGGGGAGCATCCTTTTTCATGTTTATATAATAGTTAAAATTTATAAATTTATTAAAATGTAGATAGACAATTCTAAAGGAAAAGATCTTCTTAAATACATTTGTGCGTGTATATCTTATACAGTATAGACTAAACTCGTTATTTGTGATAATTATAATTAACGTTAGTTCTGTCTTGTCCTAGTGTATTATCGTGTCAATGGATTATATAATGATAATAGATATGTAAATGGTTTAGAACTATTGATTCATAAATCATATTGCATAGAATTCGCGAGAACCGCAATAAAATATGATTGTTTTTCGCATTTATTCAGATCCTGGGGATTTTTTTTAATGTTTTTCGGAGAGAGAAATTGTATTTATTATATTATATTTATTATTATTTACAAATATATAT
>JAIPRM010014764.1:0-10557 GCA_025469315.1 Stegophylla sp. TES_Ste_2020
ATTAGATATTAAATGTATTATTGTTCTTACTCTGTGTTTCAAATCCATTTTTATGAATATTCGAAACATAAAAAAAATATAAGTTAGTTTTTCAAAGTATAAAAATTTGCTAATAGTTAATAATTTATGATCTTTTAACTATGAAAATAATTTTAAAAATATTTAGTGGTTCAATGCAACAATTTTTAAGGTAATAACAGAGTTATACTTGAATAAATTAAATTAAAATACATTTAATTAGGTTTTTTTTATTTTATTTTATTTAGGTTTTTCAAATATATTAATTTAAGGGAAACATTTTAAAAGAAAATTAATTTAATTCATAAAACGTTTTTCAAGTAATTATTTTATTTTTGTATATTTATTTCTGGAAATGTAAATCGATTTCACATTTTTATCATACTCTTTTGAGATTGACTACGAAGCTTCATTGAATCCACCTACTTAAGGGTATTTAGTATGGGCATTGATTTATCAAAATACATACTTGTAATCGTGAAAATTTTGTTTGTTAAAAAAAAAAAATAGTGCATATTTTTAGAGCGTAATAATTGTACTTTTTTAAGCGCATAAGTGCATGCATATCTAGTGCTTTTTAAGAGAAATTAAATTCCGAGCCCTGCAGGTCATCATTATCGTCGCCATACAAGTCCCGTTGCGCGCGGTGAAGCGCATCGCGTATTACGTGGCGGCGGCGGGGAAGATAACTCGCGAAAGGAGCATCCCCACTATATACATATTACGGTACCTAATATTATTATAAAACACACAATAGACGGTGATAATACAATATTGTGTTATATTATACACAAGCAGACACCTGTTGAACGTCCCGTGAGCAACACCCACGCGCGCGCACACACACACACACACACACGTGCATAAAACAGCAGCGGCAGTAGTAGTACACTCGGGTCCGCGACTACACGTCATCGTGTATATAAAATGTAGGTAAACGGAGAGAAAAAATAAAAAATACGTTCCGTAAACCATCTGGAAATAATAACGGTGATTTGTTGGGGGTAGTAACTGTAATGCGTATCGACGGCGGCGGAGGAGTGAAATAAATAAAATAAAAACGGCCAACAAAAAACCGTCACGACGTTTACCGCTACGACTAAATAATGTCGAGTATGCTATATAGATAAAAAAGAAAAAAAAAAAAAATGTATGTTTAACTAAATAATATAGCGTGCACGGCGTAGACGCGTTTTTTCCCCGGAAGGGGTTTTTATATTATATTCCATTCGATAATAATTTTATTATTAACCATTATGGCCGGAAACGTTTATTGATATAAACCAATCGATATTATTATTTTTTTTATGACTCCGTAATACGTAGTTATGGCTACGCTATTAATCGGGTTTTGGTATTTTTTTTTTTTTTTTTTTTTTTTATTACTTTCTGATTGGAACGAAGAATGCTTTTACTGTAATGTTTATTTCTCTTTATGGAGACGCATTTTCGTACACAAATACAATATGTCCAAAAGTTTCATGTACAGCAACTTTATATATCAAAAATCGGCTCTCGGTGGAACTATATAAACAGGTAATTTATCAAAATTGTCTTTAATTTTTCCAAAAAAAAAAAAAACAATAATAATAATCTACCAAAAATTTGAGTAAAAATGATTAAACATGCCATAAACAAGATATATGCATGAAATCGATTTTAGTCATAACTCCAAAACTAAATAAGACTAGAAACTTAAAATTTTAATCCTGTGTCAACAATATAGTGTAATACGAACGGAATAAAAATTTCAACAAAATTTGATCACTTTTGGGATAAATATAGGATATACAACAAATATGGAACTGCAAGAGGAAGTTAACGGTAGTTTCCTTGTAGGACTATTTTATAAATAGTATGTTAGGTTAACAAACTTAAGAGTTTTTAATATTTTTATCATATATTTTAACATAATATTATTTTAGTCGTATAATATTAGATATTATGATATATATACAAGATGATTTTTTTAAACGTGTTCAACCCCTTTTTTTGATTGTAAAAATACAAAAATTTAGATTTTTTTCAGAATTTTCAAGTGATTACAAAAGCTATGTTTTCCATAACTCATTTTTTCCACGTCAAAATTTTTCAAATGATATGCCCTTATTTTGACTGTGGAATTTTATTTGGGTTGTATATTTTTCTATAAATTTTGATGTATTGAAATCAAATTTTAAACGAGTAGTTTTTAAATTATTCAAATTTAAACATTAAAGATATTAAATCTCTTGAACACATATTTTAGTTACCAACGTATTACGTAATTATTATGAATCTATGATTTTACCAGTTATACATGTATATAGACGAGAACTAGTTTTGCAAAACATCGCCGCCGAGACACGATTTAAAAATTTAATGAATTACTTTTGTTTATTTTACATAATATTGCCAACGGTTTTCGTCAACGGTCGCGCGGGTCCCGTAATATTATTGCACGCGTGTGCTCACATCACGACCACGTCATGTACCCATAAGCGGAACGCACTGCATGTGTGAACAACGTACCACGATCGCGATCGAAGTCGTTTCACGACTGTGTGCCACGCGACAAAAATATGATGGTAAAAAGGACAATGGAGTGTTTGAAAATGAGACACAAAAAAAACGAATTTCAGTCACCCAAAATTCCAGCAGTCCTATTTACCCAAGATCCACTGAAAAATGTTTCCTCTCATCTAAACAACTACATTTTTATCCAAACTCTCAAAGCTTTCATTTAATTTTAATGTTGTAAAACATTTTATGTCACAAAATTTTGTTGTAAACCTATTGTATGCATTTACTCATAACAATTTTATTGTTCAATAAATCGTTTTCTACATATTGAAAACAAATAATAGTTTACAAAAAATTTTAAAATTTCAATTTTCTCAAGTATACACATTTCAAGTACACTTGAAATGATTTTCTAAAAACGAATTAATTGATAATAATATTTTCCACAATTATTGTAATATTGATGTTTACTATTTATGAGATTCAGGTCTATTCAATGTGTAAATTAACACTTTGACGTTTCACTAATTTTGAGTTGTAATTTTCTGATAATATACATTACAACTTTACAAGTTTAACGTAGTTAGCGATGACTTTTAAATAACTATTTATTTTAAAACCGTATTAAATAATTATATGTGTATATAAAATGGAGAAAAATAAATAAAAAATACAACTTTATTATACACGAAAACCTCATAAACAATATTCATAATAAAAATATTTTATAACAAAAACTAATAAATAAAGATAAAAATCAATGAAAATAAGTAATACACTATTATACGTATCTATTGCACAATACGTTGAACTTAAATTGTTAGAAGCACAATAAAACTATTGCTTGAATTGAGAGGGGACGAAAAGGTACCTCTTATTTTTATTAAATATTTTAGCGTTATCCTACTAATTTTTCATATGAAATACTAGGAACGGGACACAAGGTTAAAAAATGTATTCAGCACTTGTTTTAAATTCTGAGTGGATGGTGCGAAGAAACTGGTGTTTTTACAATGATGTTTATTTATTTAATTTTTTTTCTGTAAACACTTATTCGTACAGAAATTAAAAATACTTGTCCAAAAGTTCCGACCAGTGACCTTTTCAATCACAACTTGCCTCTAGATGGTACTTTTATAAGAAGTTATATTTCGTAAACATCAGAAGTTTTCTCAGAATTTGACAAAAATACTTTAAAAACTATTTTTTTTTTTTTTTTTTTTTTTAATACAAATTTAATGAAAATTTAAATACAGATAGACAATAATATTTGAAATGTTTTAGTGCAAGAAAACGTTGAAAAGTGAAAAAAACCTATTTGAATCGACACCTAGTGGAGTATTACAAAATCAAAACTCTGTTACGCAGACTTTCGTGCCCCACGAATATAATATGTCCATTATGAGAATAGATTTCAATCATCAAAACATGAGTTCTGGCAATCATTGAACTGAACCACGACGATTTACCCGGAACCGAAAAAATTATCAAAAATAATGAAAGTAAAACGATGAAACGTTATCATTTTCGGAAAAATAAGCTTTATAAAATTGATTAAAAATAATTTTAAAATATTTTAAATACAAAATTCAATTATAACGTGATTTATGTGCGGTCCTTTTAAGTCCTTGTCCCTGCGAAACAAATAAAAAAATTTAAAAAAAAAACTTTTAATTTACTAATCCTCATTTTCTCACGAAACATCAAAACGGGGTAATTAAATACAACTCTCAGTCCCTGACAATATTATCAATTATCATTATGTATCTTGTTCTTCATTCCGTACTTTTTACTCGATTCGTCGTTACAAATATCCGGAAATCAATACCGCGTCGCTGTGACACAATATAGAGCGATTTACTACACGTCGTCGTCGTAGCCGCAGTATAGTTAAGTTGTACACACTCAGCTGCGTAAGTCCGTGAGAGCACCTGTTCGCGCCGCAACAACAACAAAAAATAATATATACATATATAATACAATAATAATAACAATACGAAAATATAACATAACGGTCGAACCGCTTTTTTTCGGTCGATGATAAATCATCGTTCTTTTCCACGGCCGCCGCCGAAACGGTACATCGTAGCTCCGATAGCGGAAAACGAGACCGACGCGTCGGGTCGTATACCTCTCCCGGGAGGAGAGGGAAGAATGAACGAGTGAGTGAGTGCAGAAAAAAAAAAAAAAAACGATCTGTTAGCTTCGAAAAGCGTGTGTGTGCAAACGGGAAACACACTCGCCATCGCCACACACTTCGGTAATTTTTTTATTTTTTTTTTTTGGTTTCCCCCCTCCCACCCCCACCGCGGAGAAGGCGAGCGCGGCGCCGCGCGTTGTGGGAGAGTGAACGCCGCGCGCTAGTGAGAGGGACACGCACTGCGAGCCGAACGCGCGACGAAAATACTTAATGATATGATAATAAAATATATAGTAATGACGATAATAATATTTAGCGGGTCAAGTGCAACCGGTCGGCGGCGGCGGCGGCTGCGGCCGTCGATCTCAGTGTGGTGTGGTGGTGACGGCGGGGGGTGGGGGAGCGGTGGTGTGGAGGTGGCGGCGTACGGTAAATCTGGAACCGCCGCCGCCGCGGTGAAGCCCCGTTATGAGAGTGGGTCGACCGGATTACCGTTATTATGTGTCGGCGGCGGCGGCGGCGGCGGCGGCGGCTGTGACGGGTGGCGGGCGGCGGGCGGTGCGTGCGACGACCAAGGTTCCCGTTAGGTTAGGTTTAGCCCGCGGCCCGAGAACGAAGAGGAGAGTAGTATAGGCACACGCACGTATACGTATAATAAGTGCATCGCGGAGATGGCCTCTGCTCTGAAGCCGCGCCTACGAGTGTGTTATATTATTATTATTATTATTATTATTATTATTATAATGCGTGTTGAACAAAAACGACTTTCGTCCGATTACAATAAATAATATTATCGTTATCACAATATTATACTAACTTACTGGCGGTGTCCTTGTCACGCCTCGAAAAACAGAACGAAAGCACTTCCCCCCGTGTTACATTATACGTTACAGCCTCGTTCGTGTTTGTTTTTCACACGGTTTGGACCTATAGAGAGTCCGAGAGAGATTTTCGAAAAAATTCTAAATGTATTTTATTTTTTGTTTTTTCTAATTCCATGAACTCGTACTTTTTTCATATATTATTATTAAAGGCTCGCTGTAACGACAAGATAAAGCCAAATTTTTTTTAGCTAGCGTTTTTACAATGATGTTTATTTTTTTATTTTTTTCTGTGTACAACTCTTCGTATAGAAATGCTTGTCCAAAAGTTTCGATCAATAACTTTTTGAAACCCGCTTCGCCTCTAGATTGTACTTTAGAGAGGTCATTTTTTGAATTTCTCAATTCTTCGATGTTTTTTTTTGGAAAAAACTACCCAAAATTTGACAAAAACGACTCGGAAACCATCATTTTTTGATCCGAGTTTTATGAAAATTTAAACATAGATAGGAAATAATATAAGAAAGATTTTTGAAAATGTGAAAAAAAAAATATTGGACATTTTTCTAACATTTATTTTTTATATTATTAACTTCCCTCGTTCAGAATCGTTTTATTGAAGAAATGATTTATCGTTTTTTTAAATTAAATACACCCGTCAAGAGAATCACACCCGTCGTACGAAGTATGTCCGACTTTTTTTTTTTTTTGTATGAACAATTTTTCAAGATTTTAGATTTTTTCAAACAGCGATCGCCACTGTTGACTCGACGTTTTTATTACAGAGAATATTTATTTTTTCTAGAAATCGTTGAAGTTTAAGTAGTTTTTTTTTTCTTTTTAGATTATTAATTCGTGGAATATTTAAATTTTAGAGAAACCAGAGTAATGACTGTCAATTTTCGTGGAATATCCCTTGCTTCTTCATTATGATGCTACTCTAAATTTTAAATATATAGAACTTTAACTATTCGTCGAGAAATACCAAAATTTAAATCAAATTAAAAATAGAGAAATGTTTTCTTTTAGATTTTTGAGTTAAGAAACGAAAATTCGAGTCTAATTCATAGAATTAATGTTAGGTCCGAAATCTATTGAATTATTAACGAAATGCCAAATGATTAAATTCACAAATATGCCAATACGAGGCATAAACACAATCGTCCCCCTTCCCCGTCCCTTGACCGAAAATTATAATTATATTAACAACGTTTTTCGTCGATCTACTGTTCGCATGATTTCCACCCCTCTTCATTACTCCAAAACTGTAAAACTATTCATTTCTAATATTGTCAAGACTATTTCCGAGAATATGCTTAAATGGATATCGTTACTCTTGGAATTTTTTGTTTTTTACACCATTGCATTAATGCGCCTATGTTAAAACATATATATGATATAATAGGTACTACGAGTAATTAATTTCTGTTACGTTTTTATCGCAGTACCTGCATCAGTGGTATAACGTGAAATTATGCGAATTAATTTGTTTAATTATTGTTCTTAAAGTTTAATTCTGTTTTAATTTTCTCAGAGTGCACAATATTTTTATTAGTGTGTTTTTTTAAATTTATTGTATTATTTTACGCGCAGTTGTTAATAATACAACTTTTACGCTGTACAATAAACAATTCCATTGATAATATATATATATATATTAAAACATTTTTCAATTAAAACTTTTTCCATTTAAATGTGTGTGGGGGGGGGGGTATAAGTGGAAATTTCACAGTGGGATTAGAGATTTGACAAATTTACGTTTTTCTTCTTTTTTTTTTTCCAATTACAATAATCACCGAATAATTATAACCAGAAGTTTTTTAATACAATTCAGTTATTATTTTTTCTATGAAACTAATACACTCACTTTTCTGGTGGCAGTTCTTGATAACAATAAATAATTTTAAATTCATTTTTTCCACTCTAATTTTAAATTCACCTTCGGTGTGAATATTTTCGTTATTCCGACGTTATAAGATTACAGTAATAGTTAACTACCTGCTCTATAACAGTGTCGAACATACATTTAGAAGCGGATTTAGAAATTCAGATTATAGGACAGTAAAATTTTGCTGCTTTAAAAAAATACTTTCATTGTTATCACAACTCATTTTATAGTAATTTTGTACAATATAAATAGAAAAAAATCCGCTCATACTTCGCACTATAGGTATTCTTTACTTCTCTGGTTGAATTGTCTTGGTGGGTGTATTGATTTTTAAAGAAACGATAAATCATTTCTTCAGTAAAACGAGTCTGAATGGAGCTTTCATTACGGTGCTTATCAACGTTGAAAATAAATAATATTAAAAAATTGACTATCGTGTTACAATGACTACTATATTCAAAAATGAATTGAAAAGAGTTCACTTGCTCTGCATCGCGTAAAAACGAATGAAAAATATTACGAGAACTCTGCCAGACTTCTAGGGCCTGCCTTGACGTCTAATACGATCTCATCGTAAAATTTCTCTTTAATTTTTCAAAACTAAATTTACAAAAAAAAATCGACTTAAAATAACGCGTGATTTTGATAAATGAATTTCAATTCAGTGATCCAAATATTATGAAAAATAAATTAATCCACATAAGGTGAGCAAAGGTTAAATGGTGAATAAAGATTGAAAAAATTGAAGATGGAGTCTAATATTATAATATAATAGAGGAAAACATTTGAAATGTAAATTTTTCCGTATCGCGATCTTTGATCAGCCGAAATTCTCGGATCCAAAGAGAAAATCTTGGAATACTTAATGGAGTAAAGGAAATGTAAAAATAATTTTACATTCTTACGTTATAATCACGAGTAGTCAGTTTATACGTTTAATCGATGTAAATTCCGTGAAAAATATTTACATAAGCTATATTAATTAACATCATCAGTTTAATATACGTAATAGTGGAAATTATTTCACGATTAAAAGTTGGGTGGGGGAAGTATTAAAAAGGCGATAAATTGAGCAGCAGGAAATCTAAAAAAAAACCCATTTGCCTGTCCTCAAACACATCACCGCCGGCGGATAATACGCGAAAATTATTAGTTATTATTTAATTTATATATTATTATTGTTATCATCATCGTCTTTCTCGCAACTTAAACTCAATAGTAATAATATTTATTTCGGAAAAAATATATTTCCGTTCGGGAGAAAAAGGCGCAAGAGTTAGCAGGCTAAATAAAGAATTGTTTTCGTTTGAATTAATTAAAAAAGCTTTTCAATAAGTAATGTTCATATAATATATATATATATATACACTTGTGTGTAAATATATATATATATTTGTATGCGAGTGTGTGTGTGTGTGTGTAATGTGTATTCGTACACGCGCGCGCCGCCCGTGACGTTGATAAATCCGTTTGCGCACGCGACATTAACATATTATCGCATTGCCCCCCCCCGCACCCCCCGCCCCGACACCGGTAGATTTAATATATACGGCGCCGTCCGAAATATTGTACGATTTGTATCTGTTATACGACGGGGCCTCGGGACGAAATCAATTGCGCTCGCGATCGAGATTTTCGAAAACATCGGCCGTAATACGAGCGCCACCCCGCGGAAAAGGATAGGGAACGCTTACCGTGGTGTATTTTTTTCCACTGGAAATTTAAAGAACATCAGTTTAAAAAGATTTTCGGCATATTTTTTTAAAAATAGTTTCGTCATTAACGCGAGGATTCGAGGTCTTAAAACCACAGTGATTTGCACCGATGCGAGTATGTTATCATATTATGGCGTGTATGCGAGGATGCCAAGGGGTGCTTAGCTCCATCCATTCATAAAATAAACACCCCTGTTTATTTTAAAATTAAGATTTTTTTTTTTTTTTTTTTTTTCATTTCAATTACCATACTTACTTGATTCAAAATCCAGAAAATAATACATTTTTAAAATGATTACTAAACCGAATCTTCATGTATATAATATGGCGATTGGCGGCGTATTATATGAAATATATTTCGTTTTTCCACCTACGTGGATCTTCGGAATTTCTTTTTAGCCTCAAAACTATATTCATAACACATGTTATTCACTATTACGCAACACAAAATATATATAATAGAGTAAATTCGTAATTATTCGATGTGAACTCGCAGTGAATTCCTTCGTAACTATTTTAAACATTATTTTTTTAATTAAAATTCTATAAAAATTTCAATATAATTGGACGATAATATAAAAATGATTTTGTCGAAAGAAAAATATGTATGGTATGTGAAATTTTATTATTATAATTTTTTTTTTTCATAACTAGTAAATTTATTTTAATTATTACACCGTACTAAATCGATAACATTCTTGTTTTTATATCTTTCAAATATCATAATATATTTTTGTAAATTTTTACTGCCACAGCTAGTTTATCAAATAAATTAAAAACAATTCGACCATAAAAATTATTCGAGAGTTCCGGAAACTAATTTGCAAATATTTGCGAAACGGCTACATAAATTTGCATTAAATCGAGCCACCGAATTCATGTGGGTACATCAGTCACGCCACTGCGCCACCAGTACGCGCAGAGTCCACGCGTTACGTACGTTTACGAATACTTGCATTTTAATGACACAAAAACGTCAGTTTGCATTTCGTGAGGTTTGTGGTGTTTGTTTACGTTATAAATTATAAAATATCGTATTTTGGATGAGTTAAATTTTAAACCGAATGAAATTACATCACTGGAAACATTTTAAAAAAGCCGGACATACTTCGCACGACGGGTGGTATTCTCTTGACGGGCGTATTAAATTTTAAAGAAACGATAAATCATTTCTACAAATAAAACGATTCTGAACGAAGGAAGATAATAATATAAAAAAAAAAAAAAATGTTCGAAAAATGTGCAAAATTTTTTTTCACATTTTCAAAATTTTCTTGCACCAAAATCTTTTTTATAAGATTTTCTATCTATGTTTAAATTTTCATAAAATTCGGATCAAAAAATGATGATTTTCGAGTCGTTTTTGTCAAATTTTGGGTAGTTTTTTCCAAAAAAAAACATTGAAGAATTGAGAAATTCAAAAAATGATCTCTCTAAAGTACAATCTAGAGGCGAATCGGGTTTCGAAAAGTT
>JAIPRM010014765.1:0-10556 GCA_025469315.1 Stegophylla sp. TES_Ste_2020
CTTTGTTCAGAATCGTTTTACTGAAGAAATGATTTATCGTTTCTTTAAAATTTAATACGCCCGTCAAGAGAATACCACCCGTCGTGCGAAGTACACCCATCGTGCGAAGTATGTCCGGCTTTTTTTGCTTTTTTTTTCTCAGAGTGCACAATCTAGTCTAATTTAATCGTTGTTATAAGCACTAAATTTATAAAATTTTAACCCCAAGGGAGGGGCGATCCACCTATCGCCCCCCCCTTATAACCGCCAATGGTTCCTAAACTCTGTGAAAGACACCAGTGCCGACGGGAAGAAAATTAATCGCCAAACTCCTGAGTTGCCGAGTACCTGTGAAATGGAGTGCCGGTGTCGGTGGAAGGAGTTAAGCGCCAAAACGAGACGAAAGACCAGAGGTTCCCATACATTTTTTTGGTACATTTTGGTCATTTTTTCGATTTGGCGACCCACATCACAATAACCAAGTGTCTTTTTTGTTTTTTTTTTTGTTTTGTTTTGCTTGACGAATAACGAAAATAAATGAAAAAAAAATCATTTTGTACTTGAATTTTTATCAAATAATATTCACAACTATTAAATAACTGTAATTCTTATTCATTCATTCATTACGAAAAATGTGTAATAAATATTTAAAATTACATAAATATGTACGATTAAATTAATATTACGAAAAAATAAATAAATTGTATATATTTCCCCACAAAAATATTTTTCATATTATTATTGTCTGTAGTCTATATTCAAATTACCATAGAAATTTAATTGCAATTTTGTCAATTTTTAGGACAGTTTTTTTTTTTTTTTTTCAAATGATGAAAGACTATTGTGAATTTTGAATAATAAACAACCTAAAGTACCAACAAGAGGAAAATTTTGATTTAAGAAATTGCTGATCGAATCTTTTGGTAAAATATTTCTATACAAAAAAGCATTTGCAGCAAAAAAAAAAAAAATCATTGTAAAAACACTAGCTTCTTCGATTTACTCAGAACCTAAATTTAATAATAATAATAATTTAATCATGACCCACAGTTTGGGAACCTCTGGAGGAGACGATACATTGTACGGTACAAAAGCGCCAAAATCCCTTTACAATATTATGGATACTTACCTGAGTACAAACTGCATGTTAACCGGTGTTTACGAATCATATCGGTGTTTATAAGACCGTTTTTTTTTTTTTTTTTTTTTGTTTTTCAATTCACACCGAAATAGCCAAGCGAAACGCATTTATACGTGCGCTCTTCTGCTTCCGACTCGATGCTTATGGAGTCCTTACTTAGGACATATCACAAGGATATGATTTTACGACACATAAAAAAGGCTACTGATTATAATAGAAATTATTTTAAATTTTTGACCGTTTAAATACACAACTCATTTCGTATTTATTATGATTTCACCTTTTTTTTTTTTTTTTTTTTCTAAAGATTTTAACCATTTTGATGGAACACTTGTACATTCATTGTGATTATACTTTTTATGAATTAATAATAATTTAAATATTTTATCTCCACCGTTTGAGTGGAAAATTTCTACTCTTTTTATTATAATTTTTATTAATTTATAATGATTTTTACCATTTGGGCACTAATAACAGGAATAGCCCCTGAAGTTTCGTTCAAGCCGTCATAGAAATGAAAAATTTTCGGTCACTCTTTTCTTAAATAAAATAATAATAATAATAATAATAATGCATTTACAACCCTTATAACTCGTGCTAGATAATTAATTGGTGCTAAAAGTATCTGAAATAGTAGCACTATTGCCGTAAAATGACGCAAAATTGAAATATTTTTTGGGTAAAAATAATAAAAAAAAACAAAAAAACAGTATGTTTTAATATGATTTTTATTTAATAAATCACGTAGATTATTTTACCAAATCGGTTTTAAGAAATACAAAATGCAGTGAGCGATAATAATCGGTTATAAACTATTATAAAATTATTATATTGTAATTAATTAAAAAATAAAATAAAATAAATTTGTTATTGCGTTTATCCGATGTACACTGGAACGTCCGGATAATCTGGAAAGTTGTCCGACCTGTAAAAATCAATAACGCGTGTTAGACTTACGGAAATAAAAATAATATTATAGGTAAAATCTGAATATGATAATACTTTACTAGTTGCACAGCAAGAAGAAAAACCAGTGGCGCAACCAAGAGGGGTTTTTCGTGAATTAACCAGTAGATTAATTAACCACCATATTATTTCAATCGTATTATTTTAATTACATCTCTTGTCGTCACAATAAATGGGGGAAAAAAAACTAATGACACGATAATCTGATTTAGAGTGACCTAATGTGGATTCAGTTTGATCATGAAATCAGAAATAAACTACGCAAATCATAATTTGTTTTAATTTCAATCTAAAGTGTAATCTCGCCACGAATAAAAATTTTATTTCGTTCTTAATTGTTTTTAATTAATTGAATGTTATTAATTTTAATTAGTTACTTAATAATAAACAATTCGTTTTTTACTATTACTCCACAGAATCGTCAGCATCCTAATTTCGTTACAGGACCTGCAGGTTTAGCCTATTACATCTGAATACAATTATACTGTTAAAATCGAACATTTATCACCTATAATATTTTTCTAAATCATACGGTTTGTATTTATAACGAGTTTCGTTTTATTTTATTTTTTGTAACTGTTAAACGCACTAAGCAATGAATTAATCACAACATTCTTACCCTTCATCTTCTTTTGGAATTTTAGGATTCGCAGCAGCTGTAAAAATATTTCAATTCATAAACATCACTTTTTTCATCATATTTTATAATATATTAACATTTAAATTTGACTGCTCATCAAATAAAGCATATGATTTTATATATATTAATTTAAATCCTGGCAACTTCGTCAATAAACCATTATTTAATTACTGGTTCAATAGTTTGGAGAACTAATATTTGGATCATAAAAAATATTCAATAAACTTTCGCTGTGCTTATAATATGAACTTTTGGCAATTAAAAATTTTGAAATCTAAACATCTTCAAAAACTGTGATTTAGAAACTATCCAAAAAATTACGGTCGTAGAGTAGCACTGCTAGTGTACGTTAACTTAGCGATGTAAAATTTAAAATTTGAAAATAATTTCGAAAACAATGTCCATATATTATGTCCACATATTATTTTGAAAATTGTTCGCAAATCGAGTAGAACAGATTGAGACCGGAGAGTGTCGACAAATATATGTCACCCCCCATCCCACACCGATTTATAAATTATTATTTAAATTTAGCTGGCGCTATAATATTCAGACACTTAAAACGTAGGTATAATAATTACCGCAACTTTGCTCGATCTTTATGATCGAGAACCAATAGTGTTTCTTCCGGTGGCGAATAATGTCGTAGTAGTCACGCGATCTGATCTCAATGGTCAATATGTACTTCTGGTCTTTTTTGAGAATTATATCGGACAGTTCCAATCTACGGATGATGTGCTGTTGGAAAAATAAAAAACAGAACAGCCGTCCGCCGGTTAATAGACTATACAACTCTGATGTAAAACAACTTTTTGAGTATTTTTCATTAATCCGACTACATTTTGATCTGTATATTATCCGGGACAATAAATCCTTAAGTATTATTTCTAAAGAAAGAAGACAGATTAATATCCGGGTTCCTAAATGTAATACTACTGCCTATCAAAATTATTATTATCAGTATAAAGGTCTAATAATGTTTAACAAAATTACCTAATTATTATATTAAGTTAATGAATTATAAGATGTTGTTTCAAAAAACTTTAAAAATATATATTATTAATATACTAATCGTTTATAAAAGGATTTATGTACAATTATATTTATTGTTTTATCTAATTTATCTACTTTAGTGGCTAAATTTATTATTGTAATCATTATTACTTTCTTAATTAGTTGTAAATGTACCTATTTTTAGTGCTTTCTGAGTTTTAAAATTTGTTAATAATTATTAGTAATAACTCATGACTGAAGACCACCCCTTCTCATCATAAACTTGCTTAAAGAGAGGGGTAATCAGCTCATTCTATTTTTTTTTTTATATATATTGACTTATACTCTTTATGTATCATAATTAAATTGAGCTGAATAAATTATTATTTCTATTATTAATTATTACGGAATTGTTTTACGTTTATTTATTTATTAGTTTTTGTTTCTCACGTACGCTTTGTCCTATAAATCGTGAAGCCAATTTCACCGGCGATATCGTTTCGTTTTCTATGGTGGAAATGTTCAACATAACGTCACAGTGCGAACTGTGACTGTGTATGCAAGTCAAAACCAAGTACGTGTCGTCCGCGTCGGGCGTCCAAACCATGTCGAAATAAGTATTGAACGAGTCTCTGAATTGTTTCACGCTCAGCGAGTTCTCGTCCCGCAATCCCTTTTCCTTGATGAAATGATGAGTGATGATCTGGTAGCACGAATAATTTCCTGAAAATATTTCCGTTTTTGTTTTAGTCCACTTTTTTTCGAAACTCACTTTTTGATGTTATCGTATACAGATTTTTTTTTTCTCTTTACATTAATTCTATTCGACAACAAGACAATAAGTCCAACGATTATATTTTTTATGGAGTTATTGAGTAAATGGACTCGTCTGGTTTTTGCTAGTCTTTGGACTTGCTAGTCTTGGTTTTCCAAAAATATTATTACAATAATTAACGAACAAAAAACCAGTTAAGTCCATATTATGTTTCACACTTCCGAGTTATTTCAGAGGATCGAAAATGTATTTAAAATCGATATTAATTTTACTCGACTATTAACATATAATTAAAGACAATTAAGTCGAATTTCCGTAAAAAAAAAAAAATAATAATTTTTAAAGTTTTGGTGAAATAAAACATGTCTCCTGAATAATTTCAAAATATGGACTTGTCTCGTTGTTGCATGGAGCCCTTCAATTGAACCCATTTGTTTGTATATTATATTCTGATTTATAAACATTATTTTTCGCATAATCATAAAATTTACCTGGATTATACGGAGATGCCCAATATTCCATGTCACATTCGTTTCCTAGGAACACATAATTAACACGATAATTATTATTGTATTTTATATGATTGTATATTTTGTAAAATACTATAATGCCGTTATTGATCAGAAAAAAATTAAACGGTTTGAAAAAAGGCGTCTTAACGACGTGTAGACCGGTAAAAAACTTTTTTTTAAAATATTTTATGAATAATTCTTAATGAAATTAACAATACGTTTTTCTTATATGAAATGATTCTTATTTTAGATTCCGAACGAAGTGAAGAAACTAGTGTTTTTACAATGATGTTTATTTTTCTTATTGTTTTTTTTTTTTTTTTTTTTTCTGTGAATACTTTCCAAAAGTCTCTACTATTTTAAAACGGATTTACCCCGAAAAAAAATCAATATTTTCCCGTAGAATGTAAAGACAAAAATAGTGGTTGATTTTCAAAATTAAAAAAAAAAAAAACAAAAAACAAAAACAATACAAATAAAAATGTAATGTTAATGTTGTGCTTGTTAATATTGTTCGAATTGTTCACAAAACGACTTACTAGTCAAAAAGCTTATGACTTACGGCGGGGCACTTTGTATATAGTTGAGACGCCATAATATCATTAATAACATAATTTTTATATTATCGAATACTTTACCTGTATTACTTATGTAATAGGGACTCCAATAATTAGGATTTAAATCAATATCATGATTTTTGAAGAAATTCATGTTCAGTGCGCCGTCAGCGAAAAATGGTGAACTCCTTGCAGGGTTAAACAACACTTTTTCACCTGTCAAAATACATTTTAACTCGTTGACATTCAATACGTTAGTGTTAATTTAATTTTAACGCATGCGACAAGCGTGAATGCGAATAAAAGTGTTTACACGTTTAGGTCAAAAATTATTTTTATTCTTCCGATTCTTTCACACTTATATGGGCCTGATTAAGGAAAAACACGTCCCATTGCAATGAATTCACTCGGGCCCCAGTCGAGGACATCCGCGGGAAATTTCACCAAGGAGACTAGTATATATACTAGGGTAGTCTTTAGACATAAAGGTCAAATTTTTTGAAATTTTATTGATAGGTGATTAATTTTCATTTTAGATTCTGAAATAAAAGAAGCTAGTATTTTCACAATGATGTTAATTTTTTATTATTTTAAAATACTCGTCTCAACCAGCGACTTATTGAAACCAGATTTGTTTCTATAGATTGTACTTTAAAATGTCGTTTTTCGAATTTCTCAATTTCTCAATTTTTTTTTTTTTTTTTTTTTGAGGGGGGAGCTACCCAAAATTTGACAAAGAGACTTAGAAACCATAATTTTTTAATCCAAACTTTATAAACATAGATAGACGTTTATGTAGAAAAAACATTTTGAAAATGTGAAAAAAAAAAAATATTGAATATTTCTTTAACACATAAAAACTTGAAACCACAACGGACTACCTGCTAAAAACAATCACGCGAATACCTCGTGAAAATGTCGAAAACATTTGACCCGCTTTGAGCTAAGTACAGAAATTTGAAAATGTATCGTATTTTTTTGAGTTTTAATTTTTTTTAATTTTAACTGCTCGATACTATAAGACCTGCCAG
Source organism: Stegophylla sp. TES_Ste_2020 (assembly GCA_025469315.1). Lineage (NCBI taxonomy): Eukaryota > Metazoa > Arthropoda > Insecta > Hemiptera > Aphididae > Stegophylla > Stegophylla sp. TES_Ste_2020. Next base: position 6,595 of record JAIPRM010014765.1, read on the forward strand.
TTGAATTCAGCCGTATTCAAAAGTATTACTAACTGTAAAAAATAAAATTGAAAATAGTAAAGTCGGCCTTATTTTTTTACAAACGTTTAAAGTTAGAATTAATACGAAACTAGTCATCATTTTTACATAAAATATTTCGATGAGAAATAAATGCATGATCTTTGTCTATTTCATTATTCGTGTAAATGATCAATAATTGATCAATTTTGTGTAAGCATAATATGTTATGTAACAATAAATTTAATCAGCTTAATGGAGAAAATAGTAAAATAGTATTGTATAACATAATCATAAATAAAAATAAAAAATGCCGAAATTTTCATGTTACGTGTGTAACTGTGGTAACATGTTAGGGCTTAAGCCATATTCAGGTTATATAATCTATATAAATAAATGTAAATATATATATATATATATAAAAAAAACAATAATCGACAAAATCCATAACATACCTAATTAATACGTTGTTATAAACCTCATTACATATAAATCTATTGGTTAAATAATTTGTATCTATAAAATGTCCATTCAAAAAATAAAGAAATAAATAAATAATGAATACCATACGAATTAATAATTAATTACGCTCATCAACAATGCCAAAATCGAAAAAGACATTAGCCAATGAACACGATCAAAATAAAGCAATACTCACACAAAATCAACGAATAAATTAAAGAATAATAAAGACTCTAGCGAATTAATTTAATACAATAGTCATTACATATTATAATATATATATATATATTCAAAATAGAACTACAGAATTCATTAACAGCAATATTATAAAATCTAAACTTAATTTTACCAAAGATTAATCAGTAAAAAAACACACGCATATTCGTAGAAAGAATAGAAAACTTTAGACTTCAAAATAAATTTAAACCAATATCACTAGATATGAAAATTTACTTAAACTAAAAGGATTAGATATTCTTAATTCACATCTCGCAGAAAAAATGCATCACTCTGCTGCTGAAATACACGAAATAATTCGCTCAATCATTATAACAATCAAAACTCTTTCCTGCGATATGACAACCAAGACGTATACAACCAAAAATAATTTCTCATAGAACTGTATACGTACAAAAATATAATATCTCAAGCAACAATAATTCTAATTAATTCATATAAGCTTAATAGATAGGCTCTTAGGTTATAATATCATAATTTGCATCGTTTAAATGAACTAACTGGCTAGCAGAAAATATGGTTCAATCATATTAAACGAAATTAAAATTAACATACGGTTTACATTAGAAATACAGAAAAAAAACATCTAAATAAATAAGCTAGGCCTTACATTTTTAATTTAACAATAAAATTGAATTTTAAATTTATATAAAACTAACTCAAACCGAAAGTCGAAACACAATAATCCTGTTCATTTCAAATCATCCTTACTCAACAAAAATTCGCTTTTCAACTCAGTACTATGCATAATATTAGATCGTATTTCATCAAATCGCATTCGTTGCACAGGAAAATTAAAAATTACTTTATATCAACATATTGTGTTGGCTTCAACATAAACATTAAAAAACACCAAAGAAGAAAAAAGCAAAACCATTAACCTAGTAACAATATAATTAATATACATCACACTCAAATAATCCTCTATCAATTACTGCGAAATGAATTATGCCCAGATAGCTCTTTAACTGACAAACTCAGCAAAATGAGTAGTAATAATAATAATAATAATATAGAAATTGCATTCAAAATAAATATATTAAAACTGTCAACGGCAGAATTCATAAAAGTCTCATTCGAATTCGCAATAATTATGCAAATGTTTGCTGATGTCTAGGAACTACAGTGTAGCTGAAATAAATTCTTTATAGGAAAAACAACTCGTAGACGTTTTATATAAACATAGCAATACAGCGGAAATTAAACCGAAAAAAAAAACAAACCCGAAATGCAATTATATTGCAAAATATGTACTTAAAAATAACTACAGCGCGAATATTTTTTCGAAAGAAGGTACCTATAGCAAATAATTATTATGCACAACGCGACACACAGTCTTCGGGGGATCACAACGAAGCCGACGGGCTCAATGATCTCCAAAACATTTCAAAAATAATAATAATAATAATAGGTATGAATTTTTATCCAAAATGACTATATATATACTTACAATCGGGTTTACACGCTTCGGTGTCCCGCGTGACGCCAACCAGCAGGATAAAAATCAGCAACAACGACGACGACATGATGACGGTTAGCAGCAAAAGATGGCGCAGAGGAAGACAGTGCACAGAAAACATACACCGATTCTGGACCGGGACGTATGACGTACTGAAGACCATCGAACTGCTCACAGGTACACAGACACGGGCACACACACACACACACTAAATACGAACAAAGGTAGATACAATGTAATGACGACGCAATGCATTGTAATAGGTAATGCGTAGGCCTACCAACCTATTCACCTCTGTTCACCTGCCCAATATATACACCCGAACCGCCGCCGCGTTCTTCCAGTTTACCCGGTTATCGACCGATAGCGTTTAAAATTGAACGTCGGACCGTAGGTATGAAGACCCGCGGCATCTCGTCGAGAGCCTCCCCACCGAATTCCGGCGACACCCTGTTGAGAATATCGAAAATATTTTTGAAAATCTGTAGCGGTTAGCTACATGCGAATCGCTTTAGCGGTTTGCTGATTGCAAGTTGGCAATATTGTGCACGAAATTATTACGCAACAGTTGGTGATTCGATGACAATAATTGAGAGAATTGTGCGTGAAAATGCGCGCCGATACAACGGCCTGAGCCGGTTGATCCCATTGATCAGGTGCGTGCCTAGGGAGGGTTTTACGAGGGTTAACCCTCCCCCCCCAAAAAAAAAAAAAAAAAAAAAAAAAAAAAATGGATTAATATTATTGCTTAATATTTTTACACATACAGTTCGAATTTAATGCGGGAAAAAACCATCGTCAAGGACATTCATTATAAGTTATTGTTGTGATTTATCTAGTACTATGGAAAAGTGGATAGACTTTAGTTCGCTTTCTTTTTTTTCCTTTAATTTCTTTTTACCGAAACACTTTTTGTAAAACAAAAATACTTGTAACAAGAGTTTCATACGACGAATTCTTAGAAGATTAAAAATCACTATCTCGTGGTACTTTAATGAAGTCATTATTCAAAGTTATCAATATTTTTTTTTTTCGAAAAACGAGGGGAAAAACTGTATGGAAAAATTTAGTAAAAATAGCAAGACACGGCTAGCAATCTAGCGATTTTTTTATAATATCGATTTCAGTAATCTAACTGCGACTTTAAAACTAATACGACTAGAAATTGATTTTTTCATCATTTATCAGCAACAGTGCAATAAAGATTGGGAAAAATGTCCATTTAAGTATAAAATAAAATTATTAAAACGAACAGAATTAGTTCTTGTTTTCTAAAAAAAAAACCGTCAGAAATTTTTTCCTACGTTCACCACTGTAGTATCGTACAACAGTTTTTTTTTTTTTTTTTTGCGATATTTTTATTTTTTGAAATAATTTATGATTATAACTAGGGTGTGGATTTTATAGCTCAACAACTAAGAAAGCATATAAATGTTTAGGAAAAAACGAAAAAATTCATATTTGCATATAAAAAAAAATAAAATAAATAATGACAAAAATTAAAACGCGTATAAAAAAGATTTATTTATTTTTTTTTAAATCAGGGATTCTCAAACTGTGGTACGCGTACCCCTTGGGGGTACTCGAAATTTTTTAAGGGGTACGAGTCTGGCCAACAAATCTTTAAATTAAAATAGAGGAAAAACCTCCAACATCTAAGGTAACATTTGCGAATTTCATGATACCATAATATCTAGTCGTTTCATTCGTCATTAATTAAGCGCGGCTACCGTTATACCAAGTAGAATAGCAGACAGTCGAATATATAAAATTATATAGGCGCGACGCGACGTTAGAATAGAAATCT
>JAIPRM010014766.1:0-10556 GCA_025469315.1 Stegophylla sp. TES_Ste_2020
ATTATTGCCATAAAAAGCTCCAAAAATTGATTGCTTTATTATAGTAAAAATACTCAAAATTGCACTTAAAATTATTATTAAACTGTTTTTTTTTTTTTTTTGTTCCTATCTTTAATGAACTTGTAAATAATTTTGTCAAATTAATTATTATTATAATTTTTTTTTTTTTTTTATTTATTTATTACAAATGTACCTACATTAAAAATGATTGTACTGCACAATAAAAAATTTTCAAGTTGTTTTTTTAAATTATTTATTAATATTTTAAATTATTAAATAATTTATGTATAATAACTTTTTATAAAATATTAATTTTTTCCATACACCCCAACGAATTATAATTAGCTGGAGAGGAAATGGTATATTTGGATCTCTATTTCTAAAAAAACAATACACGAGCCAGATATTCCGGCGCATCATCACTACAAAGCCCGAAATAGCTTAATTATATAGATTACACCGTAAAGTATCTAAAATTGCATTATAAACGAAGAAAATAAGCAAAATTGCAATCAAATTAAAAAATGCAAAAAGTTGCACTAAAAATTACTTCTAGATTTCAATTCGTACTTGTATGAAACAACATTTAAAATTACTTAGTAGAAATAACTTAATTATGTAAATAACACCGAAAACTATCTAAAATTGCATTGTAAATGATGAAAATAAGCAAAATTGCAAACAAATTAAAAAATTTTAAAAAGTTGCACTAAAAACTACATATTCTATATTTCAATTCGTACTTGCAAAAAACAAGTTTCAAACTTACTTAGCAATGATTTCAAGCAATAAGAAACAAGTTGCGAATGAAATATAACATCCGAGACCTGGTGATCTCAGTCGGACAAGTCCCATCCATGTTTTTTTTTTTTTTTCATTATCTATGTGTAAATTACAGGACGCCAAAAAGTCGATCGCATCGCGTTGCTGCATCTGAGTGTGTTGCCGCTTCCGTTCCCGTTGGCGACATAAACAATTGATTGTAAAAACATATTGATTGTGTAGTTTCCTTTAGAAATGTTTATACAATATTATATATATATATATATGTATTATATGTGTTTTTCGTTTACACAATAAAAAATAAAATGCATACGACGAAAAACCGTATCGTATTTCGTGACAAGGTGTATAAACAATATATTATTATCAGCCTTACACGTGGAAAACGTTTAATTTTAATTTTTTCCTCTTTCGACAGTATATTTTACGTGTTATTCAGTAGTGTATTTTTATGACAGCGCCGCAAGTACAACAGACTTTTCCTCCGAAAAGTTTTTCCCATAATTAACCACAGCACATCGTTTCGGTAATTATTACGTTTTAAGTAAAAATTTACAACTTTAGTGATCATTTATGTGACAATGCTACACTGTCCTGTTACAAGGAAGTGCAGTTACTCAAAGATTTTTTTTTTTTTTAAATTTAGTTTATGATACATTCTTATTAGTTGAAGAACTCAGAGTTTTTTGTTAATTAAGTTAATTAGAGTAAAAATCACTCTTAAATGTTTTATTATATAGGTAATAACGCCAAATATATATATATATATATATATATGTATGAAAATACAGGTCAAATACTAAGCAATAATTCAGTAAGTACATTATATACTAAAGGATAAAGGCAGCAAGTCCATGGAGTTATTGCATTATTTCTAGTTAATTTTTTCTTTTAATTCATTAAGTGAAAATTACTCTAAACAAATGTAAGTCGGGTTTTTAAGTTAAAAGTTACTCATATTTTTTTTAAAACTAGTTCAGTCGTAAGTTTACTAAAAAATAAACAAAGTGGTAGTAACTTAACTTAGTTAGGAATAACTCACTTATTTTTCGATATTTACAATCCGTGACAAAACGCATTTCAAATATTCGGTAAAAGCACATTATATTAATATGTGAACTGCTCAAGTGTTGGATTTGTGATTCTATGGAATTCCAAAACCGAGATGGAAAAGTACAAAATTCGTATAATATAATGTCTACGTAGGTATTCTACACGATGTCGAAACTCAAGTTGGCATAAGCAATTTTCGTAGAAGACCAAAAATAACTTAAAATGTCTTCAAAAACAAAAAAAATAAAAATAAACTGATAAATTAGTTCATAATTTGGAAACAAATCATTGAGTTCGTTAAGTTAGAAGTTATTTTCGAAAAAAAAAAAAAGTAACTCGTTGAGTAACTCAGTAAAAAATTAACTTAACTTTTAACTTCCGACTTAACACGGTGACTCGTTATTACCCAGTTTTGGTATTTTATAAACCAGCTGCTGCGTGCAAACACCTTTGCGTGTATTTATAGATCATTATACACCGCGCGATTGTCCGGGTCGTGATTTATCGCCATATTTATTATTAAAATAATAATAATAATATCGTCATGATTTATTAGGAATCGGCCAGCGTGCGGTGAGACACCCTAGGGACGCGGATGCATGAAAGAAATAAAAAAAACCACCAGTCCGTATACGACGACTACATTAAACACAGGCACAGGATGTGGTGGTGTACGCGCAGGAGGGATTGAGTGTAAAAAGTCTCCTTCGTTCCTTTCGTTCCTTGGACTTTTTTTTCGCAATATAAAAACGTCAAAATCGTCCAAATCGATTTAGAGGATATCACAGTGGCGGAACTAGGCTTCAGCAGGCCTCGAAAATCGAGGGGAGGAAGGGGAGGTCATGATTTGAGACACCAAAAGTCTTTTATATAAGATCTTTATTTGTGCGTATTTTTTTTTTTTATAAATTATTTGATTACAAGGAAGTGCAGTTACTGTAAGTTTTTTTAAATTTAGTTTATGTTTTTTTTTTATTAAATGAAGAACTCCGTGACTTCGGTTAAATATAGTAAAAATCACCAAGTCCCTTAAAAATCACTCTTCAATTTTTTATGTTGTTAATAACTTCTAATATATATATATCAATGTATAAATTCAGGTCAAATACTAAGCAATAATTCAGTAAGTACGTTTATACTAAAAGATAAAAGAAGCAAGTCCATGGACTTACTGCATTATTTCTCACGCATTTAATAATAATAGTATTTTACAAGGCTGGGTAAGTTATTTTTTTCTTTTAGTTCATTAAGTAAAAAGTTATTCATATTTTTTTTAAAACAAGTTAAGTCACAAGTTAACTGAAAAATATACTAAGTAGTAGTAACTTAACTAAGTTAGGGAATAACTCATTTCTTTTTCGATATTTACAATCCGTGTCAATATGCATTTCAAATATTTGGTAAAAGTACATTATAATAATATGTAAATCATTTGATTAAATATCTATTAAAAGTATAATTTATCTGTTAATTCTAAGTATATTTTTGTATACTCGGGTATTTTCATGGGTTATAAGAGTTCATAAGGAATCTACTCGTATCCGAAGTAAATAAAGAATGGTAAAAAATGGCTATACATTCCAATGTTTTTGATAAAAACCGGATAATATATAGTATAACCTAGTCAAAGAGAACCTAAATATTTACAAAATACTATACTACATTTTATAATTTACTTAAATATCATCATACATCGGTCCGTCACTCAGTTGAGAAAAGTTAAAATTCATCGCACTTTATAGACTGTTTAGAACTAATTATGGAACAAAAAATAATAAATATGCTTAGAATGAAAAAAAAAACTGATATAATTCGCACCATATAGGTATTTGTTGCTTCTCGAGTGAGATACTCTTGGTGGGTGTGTTGAATTTTAAATAAGCGATAAGTCATTTATTCAATAAGAAGATCCTAAGATCGGAGGTTTAGATAATTCACAAAAATAGTTGTCAACTTTATAGAAAATAAATACAAAACATAATACATAATGTATAAAACTGTGAACAGAAAAGAACAATTGATGAGAAAAAAGTGTTAGAAAAATTAAGTAAAAAAAAAATAAATAGAATTACCTAGAAGAAATTTCCTTTCACTAAAACATTTTTTATATTATTATCAATATTATATATTCAAATATACATAATTTTAGATTGAAAATATTAATTTTAAAGGCATTTTTAATGAACTTCAGGTAGTTTTTCCCAAATTTTGGAAAAACAATTGAGATTTTCGAACAATTACCTCTTTCAAGTACCATCTAGTAATGACTAAAGTGATTAAAAAAAAATTTGGTGGTTGAAATTTTTTGACAAGTATACGAAAATGTGTGCACAGATTTTTTCTTTAAAAACATAAATATCATTGTAAAAACATTATATTATAGCTTCTTCACTCCACTCAAAATTCAAAATAAAATTTGAAGAAATAGAAAAACAAAACAAACAGAAAATGTATGCCATAATTGACAGTTATATAGTAATGTATAGGCTTTAAAATGCATTGCAAAGGGGGGGGGGTGCACATTTTATAACTACCCCACTGTGATGCCATCTCTCGTCCCAGTCGAATAATATAGCAAAAACATTCTACGTGCAAATATCTATTTCAAATTATCCAAAAATCTAAAACTCAAAACACTGGTTCACTGTTAAAGGATGTTTTACATAAACATTTCATGTCTTGGAAATTATTATTCTCTTTTAACTAGGCAATTTCAGATGTTTCGTCTCTAAATTTAACTCGAACGCCGAGCTAAACACATTCATCTAACTCGAAAACACTGATAAGTCACATATTAAACTGGGTCAACCGTCACCGAATAATCTGCCCTGCTAGCAAATACTGGTAAAATAAGTGCTGCATTGATAATTTTCAAGAAAAAAGTGTTTCTCTGAATTAGTTGTTGTAATATTTCAATTTTTGCAAAATTTGCTATATTATAACATATTATAAATATTGCCTTATACATGTATTTATTTATTTTTGAACAAAATCAAATAAAACACTAAAATTATAATACATTAAACATTTTCATTATAATTGGATAAAAGTATATATTGTTTAGTACATTAAATGGACACGTAATTTGTTCCTCGTAAAAAAATGAATAAGTTCAAGTGCGTTGACTTTTTTCCGAATGGATTATAGTTTGAAATAATTACTTTGTCTGAGTAAATTTAAATTGAGTTTAACAGTATACATTTTTCTGCGTTTTTTTAAACACAATTATTTGAGTATGCGGTTTTTTTTTTTTTTATTTAACAAATATTATATTCATAACAAAAATAGATGGTATCAAAATACAGATAATAAAACTAATTGCCTTAGGTTTAGAATTAGCATTACGTATTGTATATATAATTTGTCAAAAGCTATAAAAATATTAATTAAACAGTTCATAACAAATGATTAACATATTTATATTACTAAATAAAATTCAAAATTTTTAAAATTCGATATTCAAAAAAACTAGTAACAATACGGTATTTCTTGATCACCTAATACTTTTCTTGGTTATATGCGAATTGAGTTTTGTTTGATGAAATATAGTCACTAAAAAAACAGGGTTGTAATGTTTAAAATATATTGTTTAAAACGTAAATAAACGTTGTGCGTTTAAAACAATTTTTCAGTATACTTTTAATTAAAACAAGTAAAATATTGCAAAATTAAATATTTTACTTTCCTCTAAACATAACCGAAAATTAATAATTAAAAATTAAAAATAACAAACAAAATTTAGAATTTGAAAATTCTTTAGATTTAATTGGTAATTTAAAAAAAAATAAAAATAAAATGAAATCATTATTGGCCATCAAGCTAATGAAATTAATATTATTAACATCAGATTTAATCATGATTTTAATAAAAATAATGAAGTAAATTATTATTTATTATTTTAAACATGGTTAGGATTACTGATATAGATAGAAAGGTATTCGAAGGATATTTTTGATTTGTGGAGCGAAACAGAGTCGAAAACAAACACCCGATGAATAATTAACCTTCGCTTATAAATTATGCGTGATACTTTTAAATATAATATAAATTATATTTAATTTGATTGATTTTAGATTTTAGAAGATCTAATACGGTATAGATAGGTAATTGATGATGAACTCCTCGGGTTAGATACTCGTGGTGGGCGTGTTGAATATGACGACTGTTATTGTTCTTTATGGTATTATTATCATACTTCGGTCAGAATCGTATTATCGAAGAAACGATTTATCGTTTCTTTAAAACACGCAACACACCCACCTAGTGTACCTGATCCGAGGAGTGCAGAATATACCCGTGGTGCGAAATGTGTCCGGTTTTTTTTTTAATCTAACACTTCTCCTCTTTCATTCTCTCCCCCCCCCCTCATACCCTTCGACGAAAATCTCCTTGGACGCCATCGGCGAGACAGGATGCAATAATTTCTCGTCGTCGTGTCGTCAGTGGCGGCGACGACGGAAAGCCGTGGGTAGGGACGACGACGACGACGACACAGGGTATATTTTTAAACGACGGGCTCCGCCGCCAACGGATATCTCGCCGCTACGGTAGTCGCTACGACCGTGTCACCGCCGCCGCATCCAATCCGAATAGTACCTGCGTTGCTGCGAGTGCTGCGACTTTAAAATCATTTTTATAATAATTCGTCGTGCGCCCACGTGAATGACTAGAATCGTACCGAGTCTCCGGGCAGACGGACAAACAAAAAATAAGAGCGGAAACGCGAGTGGAAGCAGACCGGAAGCTGCGGCAAAGGACCGCCGGAGATCACGTGGCGTCGTTGGGACATCGCTCGCGCCGGCGAAAGGTCAGTGCCGGACTGTTTTACGCTTAATATAATATTTCAGGGAGGAGCTCCGGGGGAATTTGGGGGGAATCAAAGGAAAAAAATTCGAGAAAAAAGTATAGACAAGAAACCCGGACATACTTCGCGCATCGTCGCAGATATTCTTCGTTCCTCGAGTCAAAATACTCTTGATGGATGTGTGGAATTAAAAAAAAAAAAAAAAAAAAAAAACGATAAATCATTTCTCCCATAAGACTACTCCAAACGAAGTCAATAATATAAAGAACAATATAATTAGTCTTCATTTCCAACACACCCACCGAGAGTATCTGATCCGAGGAGCTAATAATACCCATGGTACGCATTTTTTTCGGCTTTGTTGTCTATACTTTACTTTACTTTACTTTACTAAATAAAATATGATTATCTAAGATAAAGTTATTTAGATAATTTTCAGGGGCGTGTTTAAAGGGGGCTAAGCCCCTCGAAGAGTAGATTTAGCCCCTCCTCCAAATCGCAATCATTAAATGCTATTCTAATAAATAAATGGTATCATTAATTACGCATTATATAGTCAGATTTCATATTAGCCCCCTCCCTGAACAAGAATCCTAAAAATGCCCCTGATATCTTTTTAAAATTTATCAAAATTTGGGTACTTTTTCTCAAATTTAAAAAAAAAAAGTACTAAGAATTTCGTCCAATGACCTCTTATAACTTTTTTAAATTTATCTGTTTATTATTTAGATAAATGACATTATATTTGATCAATTATCTAATTAAGTATTTAAGTTGTTATCTATTATCTTGTCTAAATACATTTTCCATGAATTATCTGTTATTTTATCTGGATAATTTTTTGATCAACTTTGTAAAACACTGCACTCTGTATACAACTAAAAGAGTATTTCGAGTTATTCCTTTTTTTGGTTATCTGAAATTTTAAAATTTTAAATAATTAATATTAAAATATATAAAATAATAATCACAGAACAATATAATAGTATTATTATTATTATTATTATTTATTTATTTTTTTTCATAAATTATACATTGCACTCTGCATAGAAATATAGAAATTATGTTAATGACTCAACGGCATTGGCGCAACTTGGAAAATGTTTTTGGGGGGGCTAATATGTATTTTTGATTGATTTAGCCCCTTAAAGTGCTTTATTCTTATGTAATTCTCCAAATTTCTGGGGGGGCTGTGAGTAGTTTTGAAGGGGCTTAGCCCCCTCAAGTCCCCCCCTAATTGCGCCTATGCTCAACGGTATAGAAATATCTCGAAATTCCGTCCAATAATACGGTTGTATCTCTCGTTCGACAGAATAATATACGCGGACGATCGACTCCGCGACTGGTCTGTCGTCCTTAACAATATTTTATTTAAGACCACCGCCATGGGTAGTTAATGGTATAATTATTACGCATGAGATGTAAAGGAAAACGCTCGAGTCGTTAATTATCAAATAATTAGCACGAATTGTTATGATAATTATAGTTATTATTGTTAATTCTCGTTCACGCGAATAAACCTGAAAATTGAAACACAAATTGTATTTTACACGCACAAAACCAGAAACGTAGTATTGCCGTCGACGAAGGGTTGAATTAATAAAATATATTTAACTTCACAAGATACAAACGTAATTCTAGGTGAATTTATCGAAAAAAAAAAAAATACGTAATATATGTGTACATGTGTGTGTGTGTGTGTTTGTGTGTACATATACTTCACGTTTATCGCAGAGGAATTTAATTAAATCTTTTTTTGTTTAATTCGCAAGACATGTAGTGTTCGGTTCGTGTGTACGTTTTTAATTTGAAAACATTAGTTCACAAAATATGTGTAATTTTGGTATGTTTTTTTTATTGGAAATCCAAAAGTTTAAAATCAAGGCATTCCTGAAATTATTTATTATAACTCGAATACATACTATGTCAAGTTAATTTATGCAGTAGTTTTGTTAACAACATAAATATACATATATATATATTTATATTTAACAAATTACACAACATGCATGCATTATAAAGCAAAACATTAGTACCTAAAATAAAATAAAATAACATATTATGACATTTTTTCAATTATTAAAATTAAAGATAATATTATGTGAATTTGAAGAATGAAAAATTATACAAATAACGATTAAAAGAACAAGAAGAAGGTCAAGTGGGTACTATATTTTCTAAAATTATCCCCCCCCCTATACGTGAACTTCCAAAAATTCTCCTGCACCCACTCCCAATACAGATGTAACAATATGGGAGTGGAGTTATAAGACGTCAAATACGTATTTTCAATAGGTACAGACAAATTAACATTTCTGACCTAGTGTGGGCACTTATCAAATGAGTCTGATGAGAAATGAGAACGTTCCAAATAACAAAAATATTATTCATCTCTAATTATTAATGAGAAAACTATAGTGATTTAAAATGTGATAAGACAAAATACAAAAAAGCAAAGCAAAGTAAAGTAAAGTGAAGGCAAGAAAGCCGGACATACTTTACACCACGGTTGTTCTTTGTTCTTCAGGTCAGATACTCTTGTTGGGTTTGTGGAATTTTAAAGAAGCGATAAATCATTTCTTCAATAAGACGATTCTGAACGAAAGAAGTTAATAATATAAAGATCAATAATGGTCGTCATTTTCAACACACCAATAGTATCTGACCCGAAGAACGAAGAGTATCCGTGATGCGAAGTATGTCCGGCTCTCTTATCTTTACTTTTTTTTTTGTCTAATAAATAAAGGGGAAAAAATGAGAAAAAAAAATATTAAAAAAATGTTTAAAATTTTTTTTTCACATTTTCAAAATTTTCTTTGGCCAAAATCGTTCTAGTATTATTGTCTTTCAATGCTTAAATTTTCATAAAGTTTGAATAAAAAATGATGGTTTCTGAGTCTTATTTGTCAAATTTTGGGTAGTTTTTTCAAAAAAAAAATAAAAATAATAAATAAATAAATAAATTGAAGAATTGAGATATTCAAAAAAATGGCCTCTCTAAAGTACCAATTATAGATAAATCCGGTTTTAAAAAGTTGCTGATAGAGACTTTTGGACAAGTATTTCCATACGAAAAAGTGTTTATAAAAAAAAAAAGAAAATAAATAAACATCATTGTAAAATTAAAAAAAATGTAATTTATTATAAATATTGGTTTATATTAAAAAATAATAATAATAATAATAATAGTAATAATTTATTGTATTGTTATTATACTATATTCAAATATAAAAATAAAAATTAGCGGAGAGTATTTTAAAAATTATTATAATGACCGATTTTGATTAAAAAAAAAAAAATCATTATCAAGCTAAACATTAATTTCACGAATAGAAAAAGATTCAATAAGAAATACTTAATTTTCAGTTACAATTTCTTCAATTTTTACATTTTATTCCTTATTTAAATCTTTTTCTATTCATTGACTTATTGTTTCACCTGGTGATAGTTTTGAAAATCGAAACCGGTTGTTATAACAATTTTACATAATACTCCAGGCTAATTTTATTTTATATCTTCATATAAATATATAAAATAACAACTAAACTGAATTTTTCTTACTCTCTAATATATACCTATGTATGAGAATTTTCTATATTTAATTATTGATGATTAACTTTTACAATTTTTTTTTTTTTTTTTTTGCTTAACTATAAAAATCAAATTATAAAATATAGTTCAAGATTTTTATCAACGTGAACTTTCTAAAAATTCGTTGATGATGACACTAGTTGACCATATTACTACTGCATCCGTATTATTCAGGGTTTGGAATGAATGCATTCAATTGAATGCATTCATTTTCAATGAATGCAATTCATGAGTACATTCAATTTTTACATTATGAATTATGAATGTGAATGCATTTATTTCACAAACAAATATGAATTGAAATTGAATTTAATTATGCATTCTT